>JARKHS020030447.1:0-108806 GCA_030143305.2 Amblyomma americanum
TCATCTGATTCCTCTGCGTCACTCTCGCCCCGCACTTCAGAAACTCCCTCGTCCGTGCACGGTTCCGCGGGGTCGTCGTCGACACAAATAGATCATTCCAACCAATGCCATGACCCCCCCCATGTCGGAATAGACGACGCGCTGCCAGATATCGCTGCTGCGCTGGTCATCAGACGCTGTGTCGACGAAGCCGGCTTTGCGGAAGCAGTTTTGCACACAAGTGGCTGCCACCTCCGCCCAGGCTGCTTTCATCATCTCTACCGCTGAATACAATGGAAATGGGCACGGTGTTCCCGTCTGCCATCCTGGGTTGAACGAAGCCAACGAAACGTCCGCATCCCTACAAGAGTGACTAAAGCGCGCGACAGGGTAGACTTGCAACATGCACAAGCGGCAATCAAGCTAAAGATGTGCAGGCGCACAGCGCCAGCGGAGAGACCAATGAGGGGCGCCCGTCAGCTTCAGTGCAGTCACCTCTTGGCTCCCACGGAAGGCTTGCTTCATGGAGTGTGTCCTCCGAGATCACCTGAGGCGGCGGAGCCGTTGATCGCGAAATACACGCACGGATTTGCAAGAGAGAGAGGGGGGGGGGGGGGGTAGCTCGCTTGTGAGCGGCACGAAACGGGGTAGACACTTCGCCTGTGGTGAGGCTCGGGAGAACATGCCGGGCGCACAATGGGGTCGCTGTCCGTTAGCTGCACCCAATCAG
Organism: Amblyomma americanum; assembly: GCA_030143305.2. Lineage (NCBI taxonomy): Eukaryota > Metazoa > Arthropoda > Arachnida > Ixodida > Ixodidae > Amblyomma > Amblyomma americanum. The sequence goes on from JARKHS020030447.1 coordinate 710, forward strand.
CAGGGCTTAGTGACGTTCGTTATATGTGTGATTTTGTGCCATTGAAAAAATGTATATTTTGACGGTCGTGCAGTTTTCGTTCATTATAAGCGAAAGTTCGTCTTAAGTGGGGCCGTTGTATGTGGGCTCGACTGTATACCGTCATCAAACCTCTTTCCACCCGTTGCACTGTGGAGAGCCTTCATGCCACAGTGCGCGAGCACTGTGGTTCGTGCACCCATTTGTAGTATTCTCTTTTCTACTTTTGGTCACTGTGTATTTCGGCACAACGTGGAAAGTACGCTGTTGTGGTGGTTTTCAAGTGGCTACTGTCTGTTTTTTTTTCTTGCAAGTGCACGCTAGCACTGACCAGGGGTGGTTTCGATCGCCACGCTGGCGCTAAGTGGTGGCGTCATCTTTCTGAGAGGCAAACAGGGTGACATAAGGTTGACGAGAGTTTTCAGTGGTTGAAGGTGAAATGAGTGGAATGCTATTTTAAACTAGTTGCCCGGTGTGCCAAGAGAGCCTTGTAACCAGGAGTGTACACATGCGGATACTGAACACCTCTTTGTACCCCAAGTAACGAGCACCTTCGTGGTCGTGCCCTGCGCTATGCGAGGCACTCAGAAATGCTTGTGTTGTCGCCTTCAGGTAGATGCATTTGTTTTCGGTAACCGTCTTGGTGCGTAGCAGCTGTTGTGCTACTGTAGCTATGTTGCTGGGTGCTTGGCAAGAGGTGTTTCTTGCAGCAAGTGTCCACAGGCACTGTGGCCGCTTGCATTCGTCTCCGACTTGTGCTCTGTTTTACTGGCCCTGGATGAAACCAGCTCTGCTAAGTTGGCAGAGGCAGAATGTGTGCACAGGACACTGGCAGTTTTTTTTTTTTTTTGTCCTTGGCTTTTTCTCTCAACTCTCAATGTAGCATTTTGCAAGTGTGTTTCTCGTGCTGCACTTTAGCCAAGTGTGCTGTTCTGTGTTGTTTGCTGCCCTGCTGCTGTGTCTTGGCACTGCACAGCCTCTGCTGCATCGAGGCTTGGGCTGCTGTGACCATAAGGCAGGGCACCACAAAACTGTCGGCGGCGCTCTCCAGAGGGCGCCCCTCTTCTGCGAAGCCTTCCTGGGGTGCAGAGACCTGTTGTGCGAGTGTGCGACGCTTCAGTCAGGCACGCCTTGCCTGCCCAACCTGCCTTGATGAAAGTACATTTGTATCCGAGAAGAAGGCCCACAAGGCGGAAGAGTAACGGGGAGGTCCTTTGTGACTTTTCAATGGTTTTGTGGTGGGTGCAGGAGCTTGTGTTCAGAGCCTGTCCTCCTCTTGAGGACGGGACAGTGGCGGTCAGTAGCAAAGGGCTTCATTATGTAATTGTGTAGATTGCTGTTCTTGCTAGGTGTACAGTAACTCTAGGTTTAAGGAAAATCGGCAACCTGAACAAAGCTTGCGATTGCATTTGAGTGGCAGAAGCCTCGAAGCAGCTGCAGTTTGGCACTGTGTGCACAAAGTTACATGGATGAACATGCGAGGCTGAGAGGAGTTAGATGTTGTTTCTAATCTTGTATTTTTTTTTCTTGTTGCTTAGGGCCGTCGCTTTCGGTCGAGTGGCTCAGGTGGCAAGCCTTTATTTTAGGCCGCAAGCAGCTTTAATTTTTCACTTTTTATTGGGGGCTAAATTGTAAATGTGGTGGTTGATGGAAAGGGTATTGGGGGGGGAAAAACTGTCTTATCTGTCCGTGGATGCGCAGCGGCGCGTCAGAGCAGAGACCTTCCGTGGCCAAAGAAACAAAATCCGAGTGGACGAACGATCCACTCCCATACACTCTCTCTGGGCGGCGTCTTTCTTTTTGTGGCCAGGACATGCAGGTTTCTCATTCTGCCAAGAGGAGGGGGCTAGGGACCATGACAGTGGGGAAGTATTCCCGGGGCTGCACGTACAACACACACACCCCTCTCTCCCTATTTTGTTCTTCCTTTCTGGGCACATGCTGCCACGTGGTGGGTGGCTCAATAGAGGAGGGACAGGAGGAATGTTGTTGGCCACCCGTGTGGCGGTCTTCAGCTGCCTGGAGGTGCGTCGGCTTCTTCCGGAAGTTGGCCTATAGGAGTGGTCACTGCTGCTCACTGTGTTGGATCACTTGGTAGGCGTCGTGGCTGCTTAATTCTCTCTGATCGTGCAGCTTTGGAGGTGTTGCTACAACCAAGGCCTAGATTTAGACTGGCAGTATGGTGTGATATCTAGGGAGTTCTTAAACTCTGGATATTGTGAGAGTAGTCTGGAATGGGAGGTGGTTGAGGAGAGCCATGTGCAAGCTTGTTTGACTTGACTATGGGTTCAAGGCGAATGAGTTCCTAGGGATCACACACAATTCTTTGTTGCATTTTCATTTGTCGAAGAAACCATCCCTCCTTGTAATATATGTATGTACGTTGCTGCGCTTTCATTTGTGCGGGTGGTCATGCGTCACCTCCATGCAGTTGTATGTATGTATATATGGCCTGCAGGTTATTTTGGTTGCATTCTCTCTGGGCACGAGCTACATTGTCAATTTTTATTTTTTAATCCTTTGCTGTCAAGTCTGTGATCACATGGGGAGCAAGATAGGTTGTCTGCTGCCATGTGCAGAGAGGAAAGGGAGAATGCTTTCTAGATCGAGGGCGTATTGCGGGGGAACTTGCATCGTTGGCACGATATCTGCTCCGGAGCTGTTCTTGCAAGGTCCATTTCTGGGCTGCCGAGACACTTTTCTGGGCAGAGCTTTTCCAAGTCTAGTCTTCATCCCTTCCTGTTCGCAAGAGTTGTCTTGCGTCATGGAATGCTGTGCCTTTTGGGTCTTCTTTGAACCTTGGACATTAGGTTTGGGGGGGGGGGGCAGCGGGTCTTCAGCAGCAGCTGGAGTATGGGTCTGGTTTGGGATCTGTTCAGAGAGACTTGCTGGCCACCAAGAACTCAATTGGAAAACTTCTTTGAGGCTATTCCTTTTCTTGGTGCTGCCTTTGTGGTTTGCGCTTTGGGGGCTTTCTTACAAAGTTCTACTCGTTGCATGGGTTTGTTTGAGGGGGGAGTGCGCTTCCATCCGTTGTCACCTGTGCATTGTGGCCGTTTTTTTGCCCTTCGATGCCAAGAATGTGCCTTATCTACAACTCTAGGAGTATGTGTGCTTGGAAAGGCAGTTCCTGGCCGTGCTGTGTGTCTGCGCGGCACGGAGCGTTTTATGCCATCTATTCAGTAGCTCTCTGCGCACCTGTACATAGGGTCCATCAGCGGGAAGGGAAAGGGCTCATTGCCAGTGGCTCTTATCACACGTGCATCGCATATTTATACGCGAGACAAAGGTTGGCACTATGGCCGTGTATACGCCTTTACCGGCCTATGGGGATATTGTACATACACAAGTCGGAAGATCAAGGAATGCGCGCGGAGACGGAGTTTTTGTGCCGGAACTGGCAGGTGCTTATGCGGCGTGGTTCCTGGTATTTTGTTCCCTTCCTCTCTACATGTGATGCTATTGGCGTCTGCTGAAAAAGCACGTTCCTTCTGAGGGACGCGAACAGAAAGTACAATATAGGGATGGTAAGTTTTGCAGGCAGTGGTTTTTTTTCTTATTTGTACTAAGATTACACATGGGGTTTGTCCAGTCGGAAAATGGGGTTGGGTAGTTGTTTCAATTTTAGTCAGACGGATTCACATTTCTGCGTTCCCCGTTTTATAATTTCAGAGACGAAGGAAAAATAACACTGCCATAACATTGAGGGTCAAAACCAATGCGTTTTAGTCACTGCTAATGAATTTTGCTTCCCTCGGGGCTTTGCGTTCCCGATTCTTCGTCCTCTTTGAGCGATTGCTCGATTCTTTTTCTTGCGGAACGTAACATGCGTCAGCCTTGGGAGGTTCCATTGCCAAACTCCCTCTCGGTCCTGGCGTTAGGTGGGGAAGACGCCGACAACACAGATTTCTTTATGCCGGAGGTCTCTGCGTTTCGGCAATGACAGCACGTAACATACTGTCCACCTGAGAACAAATGACCAAAGCACACAGCACTTTTACTCTCGTGACTGAAAGAAAATTTGGTGCCCATCATTGCATTCTCGTCTCATTGCAAGACTGCGCTCGCGAGTAGGACTTGCGCGCGTGCCCGATAAAAAAAGTAGGCCAAATTCAACTGCGATAACTTCACCAATTTGGCATCCCGCCGATCGTGGCCCCGATAAATGTTAGGTCTGACGAGTTATCACGACGAAGGCATGCCGGGCGGGCCTGGCGATATCGCGAGGTACACACAAGTTTAAAAGGCCGACTTCTGTACTCCAGATTTTTTTTTGTAGTCTTGTCTTTTGCCTTTGGGTGTAGCAAAAGCCTGTTTTTTTCCATTTGTAACCGAATGTGGGGAGGATTGTTTGGCCCCGGTTTTTGGGCGTTTTTATTGTCCTTGCATTAGATGTGACTTGTTCCAAAGCCGAGAAATAAAAAAAATTGGTAGTCACACAAACGCTTGTCTGTCAATGAGTTTCAACCCTCAGCGGTAGTTGAAGTAAGCCATGTCCTTCCTTTGGTTGTGCCTGTACCAGTAACCGACACCGAAGCCGACCACGATGGAACCCATGATGCAGAAGGTGATGGCGAAGCCCAAGGTGTGGGCGCTGTACAGGTGAGAACCCCCGCGCGCAGTGCCGCTGGCTGTGTTGTCGATCGACCATGGGTCGCTGCCATGGGGGAACTTCATGTTGCTGAGATGCTTTGAGAACTCGTCTGGACACTCGAGGCTGTGGCCACTGACCACTTCCTGCACGGAGTTCTTGGGCACCGGCTGGTCGACGAGAGACTCGCACTTGCTCGTGTCCTTGTTCCACGCGCAGTACGGGTCTTGAAGTCCAACGCACTGCGTGCACGTTCGCACCGTCCAGTTGCAGTTGTCTAGCGGGACAGAGACCAGCTCGTGGTACGTAGTTACCAGCAGTGTCACTAGGCCGGGCCGCCGCACGATCTTGAGCTCCAGGACAGGGTCTTCTCCTGGGAACACGATGATGTCCTCGATGACCACCGTAGAGATGGAGTTCTGGCCAACGTTGATGGCCTTGATGACGTGCCCGTGGCTCGTTCCAATGAAGAATACGTCGTAACGCTTTCCGCTAGCTGTGCGCACCTGCGGGTCGATCCAGAGGCTCGTGTAGTGGTAGTCGAAGCCGACGTGCGCCAGCATGGGTTCGCTGAGGTAGTTCCGCACCTCGGCGCGGGACAGCGGGCTGCTGTCCTCTAGGAACTGAGTCTCGTTGGTGATGATGGTCGCTTGCGTGGGGCACTTCTCGCGTTCCGGCTTGCCGTCTTTGATCGCGGCGACCAGGTCGTCCACGCTGAAGGCGCACACAGCTGACCCCTTGAAGGGGCTGCCTTGGATCCGGAAGAGAGCGTAAAACACGAACGCAGAGTTCCAGCGCGTCATGATTGGGCTGACGGTGGTCACGTCGGTGAATACGAACGGCCTGGTTCCATTCAGCGAGCAGTGAAGCCGGACCTTCTGCAGCGTGGTCCACACCCAGTCGTGCGGTGGCGCACCGCCGGGGTCGCTGACGCACACGCGCATTACGGTGGCCGCGGTTCTTGGCCCGCATGAGTCCTTCTCGGGTGCACTTTCGGTGAGGAAGAAGTAGGCGTGTTCGTCGAACGCGAACGCGCCCACGAACTCTGCGTCTGCGCCCAGCTGTGTCGGGTCCTCCGGCTTGGTCGTTAGCGGTCGTGCGGCCAGCACGGCTGGTGTCTTGGGCGCGCTGGTCCGTGCCGAGAGGCCCGCGATCTGTCTGTTGTTGACGAACAGCACCGCGGCGCTGCTGTTGCGGTCTTGAGGGCAGATGGCCTGGCCGTCGACGTCAGTCTTCCAGGAGTAGTTGCGCTGTACGCTGTCGTATTTGTACTCGCGGCAGCGCGGTGAGTAGGAGTTAGTACCGCACACGAGCAGGCTCTGTGGTGACAGGTGCCTCGCCACGCGGATGAAGTTTGCGCAGTTGAGGTCGCCCGCCGCCGACTGTGCCAGGTGCTCCGCACAGGCGGGATTGCTAGAGCTTGACGCCGGCCAGCTGATGTTCCCCACCTACGAGTGGTTGCGCGTAGTTGCGTTAGAGAGTGGCCAAGGGCTGCTGCGACCTAATTCGCTGCTGATGACGCAGCTTTCCTACTAATATGCCATCTAAATTTCCCGACACGTTATAGCCGCTGCGCCGCCTTGTAATGAAACGCCGCTGCTGTATTAAAGTTGCACTCCTCAAGTATGTTTTGCCAATACACCCAAAGGCTTACTATACGCAGGCTACTTGAAACGTGGCCTTTGGAACTCGCCAAACGTTGCCTTTGAACGAGCGTGTCGGTGCAGGTACCAATAGCGGAAAAAGCCCAGCCAGAAAGCTTTGCACTTTTCTAAGCACGATTGGGTTGCATTCCCACCTGGTCTAGCGTGTGAACACTGAGGTTGTAGAGGTAGTTCCGGCCGCCGACGAGCACGTAGTCACCGTCGAGAAGCAGCAACCTCAGGTACTCTCCCGGCGAGGCGGTTACGTTGTCCGCTGGAAACACTCGTACCAACTGGTGCGGGTACTCCTCGATGAACAGCTTGGGCTCGAGCTGCTTCTCCCAGGTGCTTGCTGCGAACGGAAGGAGGGCCGCCAACAGGACCGGCCAGAGGACACTGGACGCAGGATGCATTGCTTGACCGCAGCGTTGGCCTCTCTCACCGGTCCTCCGCTACTTCGTCGTCGTTGTTGGCAGCGCGGGCATTGTTCTCTGGTGCTGCCGCCACGTCGATTAAGCGCTCCTCGTCTTCTCTCCTCGTGATGATTAATTCACCATGCGGTTCGTATGCCTGGAGTACCTTGTGGCATATACTTCATACGAAGAGTTGGCGTTGCAGCCTAATGAAAGATGAAGGTTCAGAGAAATGGGCATTGCTTGCGCTGCCTGGCATGTTTCAGGACAGACGACTTATCCACGCTGTAGCCGAACACCCCCCTTTTTTTTTCATAAAAGCTGCGCTACTCAGTTTCATGTAGCACAGATGGCGGGGCTGTTTCACTTTGTATGCGCGCCAACCGGTATGCTGTGCTCGGCGGACCCTCCCCCGCGGTGCCTGGAGCACCTTACCACTTGGGAGGTTAGGAGATGCTGCTGCGCTCCGAGCAGCCGGCCAATCAAAGCATCGCCATAGGCTGGGCTGCCAGCTTCATGAACCTCCGGGACATGAACATTTTAGTTCAGTGAGGCACCTGCGAATCCCCTGTATATATATAATAAAAGTTTTCACCACCATCAGCCGGTAGAAAAAAATTTGGCGGATCGCTAGAGGTTTGCGCGCGCCACTCCAACAGCTTCACCCCTTTGCCGCATTTTCTCTAGTGAACGATAATCTTAAAAAAAAGTTTCAGAAGCATACTGCGGACTACTGTCGGCGGGTTTTAAGCCTTCGACATTCTCCGCAGATGGTCAGTCGGACTGCATCCCACGGGCGGCAGTGCCCTACAGCGTTGGATCTGCATTTCACGATTGAAGAACTGACCACAGCTATCGCCGAATTCAAAAATAAAGCACTCGCTTCCGCCCCATGAAGTGAGCTATGAAGCCAGCTCAAAGCTACTTCGCAACGCTCGCGTTCGTCTCCTGGAATGTTACTATTCTCCCTTGGTAACTATAGTGAGGTCCCCCGTATTGGAAGCTGGTGAAAATTGTGCCCATTTGGACACCTGGTAAGCAGCCAACAAGCTACGCATCTCTCTGGCCCATCGTCCTACTGAGTTGCGTAGGTAAGCTTATGGAACGGATGACGCACAAACGCATCGTACGTGCCTCCTCGAAAAGGCGGAATGAGTATCCCCAAGAAATGAACGGTTTCGCCTAAACAAGGTCAGTGATTAATAACGCCATCGCCCTCGTCTCATCACTTGAAGAGAACCTTCATGCTGAGCGCATGCGGACAGTTGGTTTCCTCGACATCAATGTCGCTTATGACCCTGTTTTTTACCATATCGTATTCGCAATCTTGAACAGTCTTGGCCTCCATGGAAAGCTATACAGGTGGATTGAAAACTATTTAAAACAGCGGCAAACTTTTATGAATAATACAAATGGTCCAACGTTGTTACACGCAGTGGATGAGAGCGTACCTCGGTAAGCTGTGCTCAACCCTTTCCTATTCAATACTACTCTGTGAAACGGGCTTTATTCGTACGTGAAGATCTTGTGCGAAGGCCGGGTAGAGCAGACAAGGACAGGGCCGGGCCCAAAACATTTGGCGCTCTAGTCTCGCGGCGCATGTGAGTTCCTCCGCTGCAGGTGCCGATCATCTTCTTCTCTACACCTGGTACACATAACAAGGAGCCTACCTACGCATTAGGATTTTGTGCAAACGATGTGGAATGAACTACCTGTTTGCGTATTTAGACGACGCTAGTCTGCTCAACGAACTCTAATATCTCCATGTATCTCGTCATTATGCGCTCTTCATGCAGTGAACTTTGTCAGCCCATCTGTAAGACATTGGATTGCATGATTTATTCTAATGACACACGGTATAACCGGGTCCGACTGTGTTCCAGCCTGTATTACACAAGATGCGGGGAAAGCACTTCGTGGCTCTGGGAATGTTTGCGCCCTCAACTTCACCACTGTGCATGCTTTCTCTTCATGGCACGAAACGTTGGAAACGCCCTTTCGACGTTCGCGTCTAGGGTGCCTGGATGTAGTAGTAGTAGTAAGTGTTTATTAAGAAATATTAAAAATGGAAGTCAAAAGATTTATGCTAACCCTGGCATCTGCCATCACTGTGGCGGCGGCACCTGAGCTGGGACAGCGGAAATAAAGGATAGCAGGCAGTTCGAAGAAGTGAAATGAAAGAGGTGAGGGGACAGCAAGAAAGGATACAGGGAGTGGTCATATATACACTATTTACAAAGGGTAACAATAAAATTGTCTAGGATGTGCGCATGTGAAGTCAAAAAAGAATAAAAAACACGCCCACGACACTTTGCACACAACATCTGGGGTGGGGCGCCCAGCTGACCTGGATGTCCGCTCGCCTCCGCTTTCAGTGTGGGTACACTCTTTGTACCACCCCACTCCGCTGTTTCCCCTTCGGGGTGGCATTTTGGGTCCCAAGCGCTGGTCGCGTTCTACGCTCTACGCGTGTGGCGTGGTTTATGTGCGGCTGCGTGGCGACTGCAATAATGCAACTGAACTTGAAATAAACAGTACAAAGCTATTTAGCTCGTGGTAGTAATAGTGTGTTCTACGCAAGATGCAGTCAATCCGATTACACAGAAATCGAAAAGTTATGACGGACTGCTGTGTTCTTCAGTCACTGGCTGCACAGAGAATGGACAGCGGTTTTTTGGTCTTCCTTCCTGTTTATAATTTATAGTATCTGGGTTGCCGAACTCCGAAGAATTATGCTGCATTTTTTGTTCGGACATAAGGACTGTTCACAAGGCCCCAAGTTCCCCGGGTATGGCAGCAGCGCAGAGGATGTACATACATGCCAAGTGCAACTATTTTTCCACCATTCTCTGGGATTCTCTTGTCTTATTACTGCACCATATGCGGAGAATTCCACTCAGTAATGGAGAATTTCTTTTCCAAACGATCCAACACTTCTGTGGGGTGCACAGCTGAGGACGCGTCTGAAACCAAATTGTCACATTTTCTAAACTGCTTCCCTCAGTGACGTCTTCCACAGCAAAATCATGTAGACGGTTCAGTTTCCCTCTGGATGTTGTTGGCTACACGTAGATTGGTGATACGACGCGACGACGTCTGGCTGATTCGTAGTTCCTAAGTAGCCTTATCCCACGGCTAATTTGAATAAAACATTTATTTTTTCTTTCCCATGCCCAACATCCTCGAAAAAAAATTTTGAAAGTTGTAAAATTGTACGATACTGTTGTGGAAATATTGAAGGTAATGCTCCATTTTTATGATACACCGGGTATTTCAGCGAACACTTTCAAAAAATCTTAAAGATAGGCTTTTTGGGGTAAAAATTGGCATTTGCGGCTTAGTATTACCAGATTTGGCGGACACCAGAAAACCGATGAATCTTCTTAAGAATAACTTGGCGAACTAATTTTTAATAAACTTTTTTAAGTATAAGAGTTAAGCGCCTGGTTGAAATTAGAGACTTGTAGCCGGTCGTTGTAATAGCCATATCAGTCTTAGAATTTCAAAAACGGGATTACCCTCGCCGCTGTCGCTGGACAAAATTCGGCTGCATCGTGCGTAAATGCATGCGCTTTCGAAAGCATGCAGGCAAAGCAATCCCTCCAGTGCACATGACTAGTCGAAAACGCCAAATTTAGCAGAGCCACAACGCCAAGGGTAATCGCAATTTCTAAATTCTGAAGATTGATATGGCTATTAATAACAACTGGCTACTAATCTCTAATTGCAACTAGAGCGCCTAACTCTACTAGTTAAAAAGTTAATTATAAAATTAGTTAACGAACTTAGTACTTAAGACGATTCACCGGTTTTCTGGTGTCCGCCAACTCTGGTAACACTATGCCGTAAAAGCTACATTTTTACTACAAAAAGCCTATTTTTTAAAAAAAGATTTTAAAGTGTTCGCTGAAACACTTGGTATATCAAATCTTTCTTTTAGTGCGTTTGCATCGATTGCATCGAACAGCGAAGTCTGCCATAGAAAACCAATGGGAAGTTCTTTTGATGATAGCAAAAGCGTTAAAAGAAGAAAAAAAAATTCAAGACTGCCGTCAGGTGATCTGCGGGTATATTGATTGTTATAGTGAAATCTTACATTATATGAAAAAAATTCGTGTTCAAAAACGGTTTTCCGCTCAAAAACGCATTTGCCCAGAATTGTTGGGCATGAAAACATGAAGAGAAAGCCTTTAAAGCGACTGATTCCCAAAGAAACCTGACAAAATGACTTCCTGATGAACACTTCTTTGAACCACATTAACCAGGCTAAACTACAGCGGAGAGAAGTGTGAACAACACGGGTCGCCTTCCTCGCTTCCGCAGAACTGTCTGCTCCAGTTGTCAAGAGGCGTTGGATTGCCACCTCACGTGATAGTCGTCGGGCAAGACAATAATCTCTCATTAAAGTATGGGTCTGGACTAGTTGGAAAACTACGTTCGATGTAAAGCGCGCAGAAAGACACGGACAAGTGAACACCGCTGACAAGCTCTCATCCCCGCTGCTGTCATCAAGAGAGGCAAAGAAAAATGGGGGGGGGGGGGGGACACTTTTATTGTTCTTATTTATCTATTTGTACCTCAAAGGCTCGCAAGCGGGCATTACATGAGGGGTGGGCTGACATATGTATTGAATAATTAGTTCTTGCATGGATGCCTTGAAGCGGTCAGGGATGATATGTGGTAAGTTTCTGTTTGCAAGTTTTTCCACTCTCTGGCAGTTTGGTATGAGCTGACGGACAGCGTAAAGAGTTAATTCCCATATATGCAGAAGGTCATTATCTCCCATATACGCAGAAGGTCATTCTCTGCATTCATAATTCTCTGGGAGTCATCATACCCTTTGTGGCGAGCCACTGCCCTGCGATGGCATGCAGGCGCTCCCAATGGCGGGACTTGTGCGACCCAGATTGGTATTCACGAGCGGCCAATCATTAATTTAACTGCCACCTGCCACGGTGGGCAGTTTGCTCACAGGAGCTTATTGGTTTACGTTTTTTTTTTTATGGCAGCTGCACCATACTTTTTGTCCAGTGGGCAGGTTGTGATGATGCCGCAAGGTCACGTGACCTAGGTGGCTTACTTGCCTCGTAGGTTGTTCCCTGGTCACCGCCTGCCAGAGTCATGCTCGTCATTTTTCGCTCACTACGCCGACAACGCGGCATCGAATTTTCTGTTAAACAGTAAGCTCAAGGACATGCCTACCAGGAGCATTCGTGACGAAATTTACTGATGTGGCAGCATGACGCCAACGAAAGGAGCCTTTATTTCCCCAGTAGCGGTTTACTTAAAAGCAATACGAAAATGAAGAAGAATAAACCACCACCAGAGAAAAAAAAGGCTCATTTCGTTGGAGTCACGCAGCCAAGGCTCCTCGACACGTCCTCGAGGGACGGGAGGCGCAGCCCCTACGGAGCAGGCAGACTCGGCCCGCCGCCACGTGACAAACACGGCTTGTATCGGGCTCCCGGAGCACTTTCTTTTTCCCAATACGGCGCTCTTCTCAGTGAGATCCGCCCATGTGATGACTGGACGTGTTTCACAGCTTAGACACAGAACAGGACATAATCGGTCTTATTGCAGTTGCCACGAAATTAACACTATTCACTATAGAACACACCCTTCGTACAAACTACCAAGCGATCATCCGACAAGCGATCATCCGAAGCTGAGATCTGACACTTCCCACATAGGCTTTCGAAGCCACCTTTCTGTTTACTTGGACACCCAGTGACAGCGGCGTAACAGTATCAGTACAAAAGTGACGCCTTACCGTCGCTCTGTGATGTCAGCGCCCCAGTTCAGTTCTCACTTCGATACTTTCCAAGCGAGTAGCATTTCTTCGCACGGTGCGCTCTTCGTCTCGAAGCACGCCAAGCCGTTCCGTGGGCAGCCACGCTGTAACGCTGGCTGGTGTGGCAAAAAAAAAAGAAGAAGATGAAAGAAGCTGCGCACACGTAGCCGGTGAGAACGGAGTACGAGTAAAAAGTAACCAACCACTGGAAACTAACGATGACAAAAGGCGGGCAGCTGCACGCAACGAATTCACGAGAGGAGATCTGCACGGGCTGACCAAGGCCGGCAGCTAGCTGCCTAATCAAACTACCACTGCAAAATGTTATAATTATGTGCTTAATTACCACTATGCGATGACAATGCGTTTGCATTAGGTCTCTTTGCTTGAAGAGTTAAGGTTGCTTGCTTTGCGCGTAAACCAGTGAAAGCTGATTGGCATTCCCTGAGTATCCCTCCACCTTTCACGGTAGCCACCTGCCGGGTTATTCACAGGGCAACTTACCTCAGTTTGCGCATTCCTCCACCCGCGTCAAAACTCCCTCCGTCCACATCCACCATGTGGGCTCTTCAATTTGAAGCCACCTTCCGTCCTCTCCATCCTCTACCCTACGATATCCCCCTCTCCACTTTGCCACCTGTCAACCGTGGCAGGTCATATTTGTTGAGTCATTCTTAGCCATTTTCATTTTTGCTGAATCCTTTCGTTTTTGGGTTCTTCTCATGACAGCCCCCTTCCGTCCTCTCCTCTACAAGTGGAAGGGGGCGGTTTTTCTCTCTCCACCTTCCAACCATGGCAGGTGGTGCCCACAACACTACGCCGGACGCCAGACATTTTTTCTCCACGGTCGGGCTTCAAATGCTAACGCATTAAAATACGACATAGTGTGATATGTGGGCTTTAACGCCCCGAAGCCACTCGGGCTATGAGGGACGTCGTAGTTGGTGGCTCCGCATTAATTTAGACCACGCAGCAACTTTAATGTGATAAATTTCTTTTCATGTTAAGAAAAGCGTTGATGCTTTCCAAGGAAGTGTGACTGAAATGTTTTTAAATAAACGCAACTAGCATAGTACTTTTAGGTAACGAACCACAAATATAAGCTCATATAATGTCTTCACTGCAATGTTTGTCCACTCGCTTCATAAGGGTGTTTCAGTTCCTGATGATGCTCATGCTGATGCCGATACGGCCATCCCACGATGCCACCTCCAGCTGACGTCACTGACACTTGGTTCTATCGGCAGCATTCGAACTTCGCCTTCGCAATCTGTTTCAGTTGACCTTGAGCTGTGCTTCTGTATCCGGTTTCATGCGTCATGCTGTTGCCGCTCACGACGCGCTGTGAACGTTTATGAAGCTCGGCGGAGAACGTTAAATTCGAAATAAATAGTTTTATGCATAACAAGTATTGAATGCTCACCTATACGTCTCTTAGGACATATCGGAAGCTATCGGAAATTTGTTTTTCGAAAATTTTTCTACTACACCCATTCGAAAAGTTTTAACTGTTCGCAGAAGCCTAAGCAAGCGGCTGCCTCCGACAGCGTTAAATTTTTTTTCTGTATGTGGTTACTGTCCCGTGCATAATTCGCAGCTTCTACGAGGTTCGTATTAAAATATTTTTTCGGGAAAACGTGAATATTTATTATTGAATTTAAATAATAAGATGTACAGCATCAGCGCAAAGGCCGTGTCTTTAACTGAGGCTTAGGTTCAGCTGTCGACGAAACTTTTGCGAGGGTCAGAACATTAGCCGCCAGCAACCATACTTTAAAAACGCAGCTATGTTCTCTCTGCATGCTGCTGAACCTCAATTTGTTAAAGCTAGAACCGTTTGCAGAAAACGTCGCGTTTCATGAAAGTCAGTGAGGTACTGTTCATTAGCTAGCCGCTGAGACAAGTTCGGCCCTTTATCGAAGATGCTCGATAGTGCTTGCTTCCAGACAACCAACGCCCACTGAGCCCTGCGTTCAACAGTGGCACCATAAATGGAATATTCATGGGTGAACAGCAGCTTCCCGCTCAGCATAGAATCCGTCTTGTCCGCCTTCGAAGCGATATCGACGCGTCCGATGCCGCTGGCTTGGGCTAGCTGACCAGTGGAGTAGGGGTCGTCGGTTTCGAAGGTCTGCACGTACTTGGAGACCCAATAAAGTTCCTTCATCACACCCAATTGCACGACGATGGCATTACAGGAACAGTATGGAGGATACGTGTCCTCCAGAAGAACGTCTTCCGAAACACAAAATCGCGAGAAGTGGTCGCGGGACAACTTCTCGATCAGAACTTGATGATCAGAACTCCAACGTTGACCCGTCAGAGAATCTGCGTCTTCACGTTCAGCAGCGACAAATCGCTCAGATGGCTGTCAGTAATCGCTGATCGAAGTCTATTCTTGATCAATCTCAGCTTGCTTGCTGATTGACATCAGGGAATGACCCTTCAAGACTTTCTATAATTAGAAGTTTTATCTTGTCTCGCACAAAGAGCAGTCTTCGTTGCTCGTACATGAAATAAACTGCCTCGAGCTCACAGGGAAATGTGCTAGCAAGGTCAGAAGGATAGTTTTTCAAATGGTCGATTACCTCAAGCCCCTGGTGTGCTGCGGTAAACTGCTCCAATCAGCATCAAGAAGAAACTGCGAGCAGACTTCAGTGCAAGCGCTCAAGCGAGCTGTGAGAACGTGCAGGAGGTTGCCAGTCATGACGGAGAACGTTTCACAGCGGCATTTGGCTGGCGAATCTTGTGGCTCTGGCGGGCCCGTACATTCACCGCTGTCGTATCGTGTCGATTATTTTCGCTTTCGCTGTGTGAAGTTCTTTATAGCGCTACAGATGCTTCACCAACAATATGCTTCACCAACTATCCCCACTACGTGTTTTGTTAAGTGAACTTTCTTTGTGTGCTTGCTTTTTATACGCAACATTGTACGACGTTTCCCTTGCCTGGTTTTCAGTTTCATCGAACCTATCTTTTAAAGGGGCCATGAAATGATATATACTGAGGTCAAAAAAAGCGCACGAGCAATGGGTCCCCACGCCACAATTTTTTAAAAGCTAGCTTCAGTAATGAAGTCGAGAGGTAAACTAAAACTCGCCTGGTCGGAGTAAATCGTAATAACTCGAAATTGTAGACGCCGACGAAAAGCGAAAACAAAAAACAAGACGTTTCATTGTGAACAAGAGTCCCGTACGGGAGCCGAAACGTCTGGTTTTTTTCGTTTTTGATAGGCGTCTACAACTTCACGTTATTATGGCTTCATTAACACCGAAGATATCGGCGATTAAAAATAATGCTCACCCTCGCCTGCTTCAACGAGTGCTCTCAAGCTGAATTTTGATTAGAAGGGCACCAGAATATGCAGCCATCAGGGAAAAAAAAGAGAGGAAAAGATTGAAACGGAAACACGATAAGAACAATACGCCCACGTTCCGCAGAGCTAGTAACTCATAGCTCTGTCTACACGTGACGAACTTTGTTGGTGCACCAATTCGCATGGGCCTGGCTGAGACAATTTTCAATAGTGGGTAATCACCGTTTCGCCAACCAGCCCTCCCACTCCATGGTACCCTCCCTCCATGGTGCCTCGCTGGTGTCGCACCAGCGGAACGCCCAACTAGCTGTGGGGCGGCAAGCTGTATATGGTCGTTCTGGGTCCGAAATAAAGCGGTTCAAATTCTCCTCCTCTTGTGTGGACTATGGTGTGTCCCTGACTTTGTGCACGAAATAAATTCATTACAAGTGACAGGCTGTACAGCACGTTCACGGATTGTTTTCTTTTTTTCTCCCTTTTTACGTGATGACTATATTCCGGTGCTCTTCCTATAAAAATTCAGCTGAGAGTCAGCGCTTGTGACGTCAGCTTCTTATCAGCGTCCCGTTGTTCCGCGTTTCCTTTTTTCACTGTGAAATATAAACACTCGCTCGTCTTTTCAGCCTACTGTAAAGAGGCGCGAATGCAAATGGCAGATTCGGTAGATCACCTACAAACGGCGCAATAGATGTACCAAGAAGTTTCATTTATGAATTGGAAGCGGATACGCACGACACTCGAAAGCACGTCCAACGCGGAAACGCTGATCATGAAGCGACAATTAAACACTACACAGCATGTCAACACGACAGCTACGACCTTGCGGGTGATTTACTTTTTTTGCAGCGATAGCTTTTAGGCACCCGTACCTGGCTTGCGCGTCGCCGTCGGCGTAACCGGTGGGTGCATTAACATGGTTACGATCGCAACCCGGGTATGGTAATCATCCCGCATGACACTACGTAGGATGTGTTAAGGCCCTTATTAATGCTGTGAGTCTGTTTATGTCTCATCGTCTGATGTCACCCTATGTCACGGCCAGCCTGGGTCGCATAAGCCTACGGGTGGCTTTGTTTGGAACAGCTGCCTGCCAAAACTAAAGGCCTGCATAACTATCGCTGAATCTCGCGTTACAGAGTCGTAACCGTCCTGTGAATTTTTTTTCTTGGTGAAAACGCCACGCGCGGCCCCAATTTAACAATTGCACTTTGACAGGAAACCTGTGCGCGAGTATATATTTTCAGTTAGTATCTTGTTTGTGTACGTGTTTTGTCTTAATGCGATCCTTTTAAATAGTTATAAATAGCAATTTCTCGCCACTATTTGTTGTAACTATCCCCCCATCCCCGTATTTTTTTCGTCCTACTTATCACACTCGCTATTCATTTAGTTTCCGCCGGCTGCAGATCAGGTATTCCGAGACCTGGACAAATTCTTCGTCAGCTGCAAAGTTTCCGCGAAAATTTACTTTTCAACCGCACGTGGAAACCGCTACCACGCCCATTTAGACTTATAATAGACTGAACATCTCCAACCAAAAATTTTAACTTTAACCCAACGTTTCGAAGCCGACTCGGCTCCTTTCATCAGGGGTGACTGAGGGCAGTAGCTAGCGTCTTTTAAGTATGCAGGGGAGTGGGGGGGGGGGGGGGGGTGAAAAGAACGGCAGCTGTGACGCGAAAGGCGCGGGGGAGGGGGAGGGGGGGGGTTTAGGCTGTTAGTCACGCTGGTGCACTGCAGGGAGGTGCTGAATGGCGACTTTTTATCGTTGCGTTGAAGAGCGAAGTCCCTGGGCATATACTGGGGGCAGGTTTCCTTTTGTGCGGTTGATGTTGTTCGGGGTGATTTGGATATGCCTCCATACTTAAAAGACGCTAGCTACTGCCCTCAGTCACCCCTGATGAAGGAGCCGAGTCGGTATGGAAACGTTGGGTTAAAGTTAACATTTTTGGTTGGAGATGTGCAGTTTATTATAAGTCTTCAAGCCCAACCAGACAGGCAAATCTGTCAAAATGTTTAGTTTTCAACGCCCATTTAGAGCACGGGGCCGTTTGATGTGATCGGAGAACATTACTGAGGAGACGGTCATCGCAGATCGCCGGAATTTTCAATGAAGAGGCGTTCTTTCTGCTGTGACGTCTTCGTTCGTTTCACGAGAAAACGCTTTATGTCGCCTTGTGCGCAGTTTGTCAACGCCAGTCGCAGAGGTGGGCTTCCTCTCATTACGCAACTGTTGAACGGTGAAGCCGCCAAAGTGGGCAGACATTTGTGTCATTTGGCCACAGTTACTAATGCAAGCGAAGGGAAACGGCCGACACGTAATGACTAGGGCGTACGTAGCGCTTTGCCCAGCGTAAAATGGGAGGTACAGTTTAGCATGCGTCTACAGACACACAGAGTGTAGGATAAGGCTCTTGCTGCAGCGTATTTGTGTCCAAAAATACATCACCTACTTTGGGCATCCACATCGTATGCCGGAGGTGTAGGGTTCGATTCCCCAATGCCTCCTGGTAGCCACCAGTTTTAATACAAGCTTTGGCCTGTTCGCATGCTTGGATTCCCTGGGGTGAAATGTTTGCAAAAATTGGTCTTTGACTCCACCTAGAGCAGAACAAAACAGTTTAGCCATAGGGCTTTTTAGCTAAGGTAGGCCTTGCGCCATTAAACTTCAATCATAATTATCTGCACCTTATCCAGTCCCACACAGAGTACTGGGACTCTTAATTTCTGCATCAGTACAGTTAAGCGAGTGCGCGTGGTCAGTCTACTTCAGTCCGCGAACCTATACTACCGGCTTAAACTAAAACTTTTTATTTAATTATTTGGTTTTCTGGCATATCATTTGTTTTTATTGCCATTAACAGAACAAATAGCGCATCACAGTCCTTGGGTTTATGTCCTTTCCAAAGAATCCGCTGTGGTGAATTTTTCTTAACTTCATTAACTGTAGCTTCGGTGAGTGGTGTCGGCTGTGCTGCACACTTTCTTGGTTTTTAATTGTTCGTCCGTGTCGCGCGGTTGCTTTCGAACCATGAGAATAAAAATTAAAAATACTGGTACGCTTATCTGTCATTATGCGATAACAATGCGTCGGCATTAGGTTTTGCTTGAAGAGCTAGGGTTGCCGATTTAGCCCATTAATCGTCGAAACCTGATAGGCATTGGCTGATTGGCCCTCTTCCGTCCACGGTAGCCACCCTCTGGGTTCTTCTCCTGGCAGCAACCTTCCGGCCTTTCTTCCTCTCTCTTACAACTGGAGAGGTGTTCCTCTCTCTACACTTTGACACCTGCCAACTGTGGCCAGTGGTTGGCAGGTGCTAGCTGGCAGATGGTGTGCGCAACACTACTGCTCTGACAGCCGCTTTATAATGCGATAGCATCAGAGTTCACGTCAGGAGCAAAACCCGCTGTCCGATGTCACGAAATTCGCCAATTCGTTGAGAGAAGTCTTTACCTCGTTACATCATCGCAACCTGCCCACAGTGGTAGGTGGAAGTTAAATCAATGATACGTCGAGCGAGGTCACGCGACCTTCTGAAGTCATCATAACCTGCCCACCAGGTTGAGAGCTGCCTAGTTTCTAGATAGCAACCCAGCTAGCGCTAGAGTTCACGTGAGAGCAACCATGGACCGTCCGGTGTGACGAAAATTTGCTGACTGATGGACAAAGATATCGAGTCACAAGGTCACACGACCCCAAAGGAACAAAGCACAGGCCTCTACGCAGCGGAGGCAAATTAAAAAATGACATGAATGATGATTCAGAAGGTGACTACTCGAAAGAAATGAATGTATAGATGAATTAAGTGCTTCAGTTAAAAAAAGAATATAAATATCGAAATAAAAAAATCAGGAAAAGTGTGATATATGCAAATGTCGGCACTGTCACAGCATAGTGCATACTATGCTGTGAAGCAAGCAGTTAGAAGCTAGCATAGCGGAGCTAGTAGTCCTAATATGGTGGTTGATAGACCGACAATTGCAAAGAAGCTGACGCCAACATATTTAGAAGCTGCGACAAATGTGAACTCTAGTGATATCGTATTCCACTCATAAGGTGACTTAAGCGTTCCAATAGTTCTTTTCATTGTGGGGCTTCTAACGCCAATGACAACTCTCCGCAAAAACGAACAATACATTCAGCTCACTGATTCCACCCCTGAAGTAGAC
Organism: Amblyomma americanum; assembly: GCA_030143305.2. Lineage (NCBI taxonomy): Eukaryota > Metazoa > Arthropoda > Arachnida > Ixodida > Ixodidae > Amblyomma > Amblyomma americanum. Next base: position 20,652 of record JARKHS020030447.1, read on the forward strand.
AACCATCTTCTCCATCTCTGGGAGGCCCGCCGCAGTCTCACCAAACAATGGAGAAAGCAGAAACACAACAAGAAACTCAGACACCGCATTCTTGAACTCACCCACAAGGCTGCCGACTAACCCGCTCAGTTAGCCGACACTAACTGGGTGGATCGATGCAACACTGCTGCGCGCCAGATGTCTGGCCGCAACACCTGGCGTCTGTTTCGTGCACTTATTGACCCCAATCAAACGCGTGCACAAACGGCGCGGCACCTCCAACGTGCAATGCATAACTGTCCCGGTACTAAAACACAACTGGCCCGAACATTGTGTGACAGATATCTCGGTACCACGGTGGACCCTCGCCTTTCTCAATGCTCATACATAGGGCAAACAAATTTGGAGCTGGACGCCCCCTTCAAGCTCCAGGATTTGAAGGAGGCCCTAGCCAAAATAAAACGCGGTACTGCACCGGGCCGGGACAGGGTTACCGTGAAACTTCTGGCGAACCTTCCGGATGCAACCTATCGTACCCTCCTTGAATTCATCAACCATATCCGGCTTGGAGAGATTCCTCTCCGCCCGGATTGGAAAACAGCCTTAGTGACGTTTATTCCTAAGGCAGGCAAGCCAATTGATGTGGAGCACCTGCGCCCTATCTCCCTCACATCTTGTGTCGGCAAACTGATGGAGACTATGGTGCGAGACAGGTTGTCCACTTACCTAGAAACACATCACACTTTTGCAGACACAATGTTTGGTTTCCGACCACAGAAATCCGCACAAGACATCCTTCTACAACTCCATCATGACATATTAGAGCCCAAAGAACTCCCTCACAATGACAAGGTAGTCCTGGCCTTGGATTTGAAAGGAGCCTTTGATGATGTAAAACATGAAGTAATACTTAACCACCTCCAAGGTACCAACTGTGGTCAGAATACATACCGATACATCTGGCAATTTCTCACGAATCGACAGGCCTACATTCGAATTCAAGACAAGGAACACGGACCCTATACCATCGGATCCCGGGGTACACCACAGGGTGCGGTTTTATCTCCCCTCCTCTTCAACCTCGCAATGAAAGACCTTCCTGCAAAATTAAGCTCTATGCCTGGCATCCGATATGCCCTATATGCGGATATCTCTACCTGGGCAACAGAAGGCAATCTCGGGCACATAGAGACCTGCCTACAACAGGCAGCGGAGGCAGTGGGCACTTACGCTGCATACTGTGGTCTCCAGTGTGCTCCCACCAAATCAGAATTTGTCTATATTCGATGCTCTCCTCGTGACGAGACTTCAATTCACCTCACACTCCCTTCGGGTCCGATTAGAGAGGCCAAGGAGATCCGCATCCTCGGTCTCTTTATTCACCAACAACGCAGACCGGACATAACAGTCGCAAAACTCCGCATGTATGGTGATCAGGTGGTCCGTATGGTACGCCGAGTCTCCAACAAGCGTGAGGGGTTACGAAGCAAAGATGCCTTGCGGCTGGCATACGCCTTTGTAACGAGTAGAATTCTCTACTCAACCCCCTACCTTCTAATGCGCAAACACGACGAGGACAAACTCGAGGTCATGAACCACAAAGTCATCAAACGGGCTCTTGACCTTCCCATTACCACATCCAACCAGCGTTTGTTGGACCTGGGGGCGGTCAACACCTATCGGGAACTCCGAGACGCTCATCTCGTCAACCAATATACGCGCCTATCACAAACGCCATCCGGTCGCCGCATTCTTGACCGAGTCCACATCCAACACACCATCACCTTTGAGGAACGGGTACGAGCGCCAGAACCCTGGAGACGCGCCCTCAGGGTTCGACCCATTCCCTGCAACATGTCACACTCTGACCACAATGGCCGTCGCCAGGCGCGTGCGGAAGCACTGGAGCGACATTATGGTCGACAACAACACGTGTACTACGTGGACATTGCCGGTCCCCACCGTGGGGGGTGGTTCACCGCAGCAGTGGTCCACGACAACACCACAGTGGCAGGACTCACTTTCCACGCCTACAGCGCAACACACGCGGAGGAAATCGCGATTGCGCTCGCACTCTCTCTCCCACAAGTGAAACACATCATTACCGACTCGAAGGGGGCCTGTCGGAACTATGAGCTGGGTTGGATACCTCCTCTCGCCTGGCGCATCCTACAAAATTGCTGTCGGTCCAGCGACCCTCCAAACTGTAACCTCATCTGGGCTCCCGGCCACCAGGGACTCCAGGGCAATGAGCCGATCAGGCGACCGGCGCGCTCTCTCCCCGGGCACTCACACTTGCTCAGGAAGCCAACTACGAGCCTACCCAATATCTGATTACATTCAAAGACATCACTACATATTATAAGGACGGTCATCGTCGCTTTCCGGAACCCTGTAAGGGTCTCCGGAGAGCAGACGAACGGCTTCTTCTCAAAATTTTTACAAATACAATGTTGTGCCCGGCAGCATTGAAACACTTCAATTCAAAATTTGATGGTGGCTGCAGGATGTGCGGAGCGACGTTCTCGGACGTTTTCCATATGGTCTGGGCCTGCCCTTCCAATCCCCACCCTTCCCAATCCTTCATCTCCCACCCTTCTAGGCAGGCCTGGGAGGCGGCGCTGCTCAACTGCCATGACCTGCAGTCCCAACGGACCTTGGTCGCCAGGGCGCGAGCGGCGCTAGACGCCATTGGGGCTCCGGAATAGGGGCTCCACCTAGATTTGTGAGGACCTGGGCCATAGGACCTGGGCCCAAACACCTCCTTGTAAATAATAAATGTTTACCACCACCACCACCTAACGCCAACGCATTAAAAACAGGCTGGCTACGCTTAAGTTTTGTATTTGCGTTTTCTTTTTCTTCTATTCTGCGGCTCACAGCGCATCGTGCGCTTGCTACTTTGTGTTACATCCCTTACTGCATCAGCAGTTAGAGCGACATTGAAGCCTCCGCCCTCCGCCCTCCGACATGCGAAAGCGAAGCCGAGGCCTTTGCGAAGGAGTGAGAGGAGTCCACCATCCACCTCCACCTTCCAGAATTGCGCTACACCACCCACCCACCATCACCCTCCAGAAAGCCTCCCCCCATCCCCCATCCACCCTCAAATTCCCTTCACCCAACGACGTGCCCCTTGCGAAGCCGAGGCCTCAGCGAAGAAGTTAGAGGAGCCCACTACCCAACCAAACTCTAAAGAGGAATACGTTACGGGAGTAAATTGAGAGTAAGCTGTCCTCTGGCGCTCTCCTTTTATACAAAAGAGAATTCGTTAGAGGACACCTTACTCCCTTTATACTCCTTTCTGTCCAGAGTGCACCCACCTTCACCCTTCAGCAGCGTCACCTTTCCGAAGGCCTCCACCAACACCCACCCACGCGTCTCCAGGCTCCAGAACACTGCGCCCACCAGAAGTTCACGCAGCATCGGAACGGAAAAGCGACAGCGAATCTTTTATCGAGGTGTTAGAAAGTACTTTTTCGCAACGGATTCAGTTGCGAATAGGCCAGCTGAGCTACTAAATTCAATACAAATAGTGTAGTCAGAAACCGAATCGAATGCGAATCAAATAGTAAAAGGGCCGAATCGAATGGAGTCAATGTTTTTGGGGATTAATTCGCTACTTGTGCGAATATTCGTACGAAACGAATATTCATGCGAAACAGCGGCGGCGCTTGAAGTCATGGGATCAAAGCTGAAAGACACAGCACTGATGCCCACTAGGGGACACGCAGCAGGAAGTCAGAACATTACATCTGTGACCATCACGTCATTCGCATAGTAAAATTATACTTTCACTATTGGTGACGGCGGCGAACAATACAGCGCCAAATCTCACTTGATGAGAGGGACTAGAGTTTGAGCCATGACCTCCGATATCGGACTTAAAGCTAGGGCTTGCTAAACCTGGCTGAAACCTGTCGCCTTGTCTCATATACTGAAGATAATATGTATGATCATTACAAACACCGCCACACTGACGGACCGAGTCGCAGTGCCGATCATTCCTCCCCTCGCCGGCCAACCGCGGTAGCATTCTGCGTGGTGTTGAAGTGACCCCTCTTTCTTGAAACAGTCGTCGCAAAAAAAAAAAAAAAACCGCCGCGTGTTATTCAAACATCGTGCCAATTAATCGAAAACTATTCGAAAGCTCGAGAACGGATTCGATTCGTTTCAAATAATTGTGAACATGCACTATTTGATTCACATGGCGAATCGAATAGAAAGGTATTCATTCGCTATTCGATAATTTTTAATTTCGCACAAGCTAAGAAATCAGCATCATAGGCGCAAAATAGGAAGGTCATGAATGTAAAACCGAACTGTACAGCAACACTGCAAACGCATATTTGTCACCCCCCCCCCCCCCCTTCCCCCCAATCCCCCTTATAACTGGCCTTTCACTCCTTGTGTCGCTGTTGGATTGAAATTCGAAAATAAAATGAACGAATGAACACTACGCCCGTCACCGAGTGAAAGGCAAAGGAGTGCCTGGACACCGACGCCCCGAGACTTCCGCGCGAAGCAGGCGCTTCATCTATAAGTCTTCTCTAAGCGGCTACCTGTGAGCACTAAAAGAAAAAGAAAAAAGCAAAGAACGGCTTTCGAAGGAAAGCAGAGCATTTCGCTGAACTCACACACCACGCTGGCTATAGTTGCAGACGCGTACCTGTGCCAAACAGCCATGAAACACAGGCAACGATGTCATTACGAGAGCCGCGAATGGCCCCTTCTTCTCAACGCCACTGTTCCCTGGCCCTCGCACGCCCTCTGCCTTTTCCGCTATCCCGAGTTCTTTTCTTAGCGTCTGTTATGCTTTCCGACTAACTCCTGCGACACGCGGAAGAGGCAAGAATGAGAAATAGAGATGGAAGAGATGGCTCAGACTCCAAAGTCACCACTGCCACCCGGCGGCATATAGTGTATATACCGCCATAAAGAGAATCCGAATGTCTCCTCCTCCTCCTCGTCTCGGGGTTCACGACCCCCGATGCGTTCAGCTTTTCTTCGCAGTAAGCACGGGACGGGTTCCCAACTTTAGGCCCAGCCCCAGCCGCGGCACACACTCTCGGAGAGCAGGGCATCCACTCGAGCGTTCCTCTGTCTCTTCCGCGGAAGCCGATGCGCAGGGTAGCAGAGACGCGCGCTCGCAAAAGACGGCGGGGCACGGCACTGCTCTCGCCCCTCCCCTACCTACACCCTCCTCCCCCCGCGCCGAGCGTCTCGCTCTGTCGGAACGAGCAGAGCAGAGCGGAGCGGGCGGTGGCGGCGGAAACGACGGTGGCAGGCGGCCTCTATTTCGAGCCGCTCGCGACGTGCTAGGACAGGCGCGTGCCCACTTTGTTTGGCCTTTATGGCTTTTTGTTGTTGGCCCTTTGCATGCATTCGTGTGTGTGTGTGTCACGCCGTCTCGGCGTCGAGGCCAGTTCGAAAGCCGTTCCCAAACTCGATGCCCGATTCGTTCCATGTAGCCGTTCGCGTTCTGTCCCTCACTTGGTATGGATCGCAACAGGGGAGCCATGGTATAACGAATGCTCCAGTGCAGTCAACTCCGGTACACAAGAGTTCGCCGTACCCTAGAAACTAAGTAACACTGTATAACAGAGATACCGCAGCATCTAATTTCAGTACAGCGAGCAAAAGCTTCGGGAATTCGATGCCTGTCGCGCTTATCACCAAACTGATGTGCTAATTGGTCTTTCGAACTGCACCTGGCCTTGGGCTCAACAGGCGAACGCTATTGCCACTAAGCCTCCGTGGCGGGTGGAGAAAAAATAAATTATAAATTGGAATACCTACGCCTCCCACAAACAACTCAGGGTCAGATGTGTTTTGCGTTTATCCTCAAACAACGGCCGAGGCTAATAATACAAACACAAAAGGCAATAGTCTGCAGTATCATGTTTTGTGAATAGCTCCGTGGCTTTAGCGTTCTGAAATCTCTCGTATACAACTTGTGAAATATAGAACGAATGCGTTGACATTCTTTCAGGCAGGTGGTAGAAGGATCGACAGCAACTTTCAGTATCGAGGTAAAAACGCATATGCGTTTTCAGTAGCAGTTATTCCTTGCTCAGCTCTTCGAAATCATCACTGCCTTTGAAAGTACGGGCTTGCTGTATATTCTTTCAATGCCATCATCATCCCGACTTCTGAATTGGACGTTTTCAAGTATGCTTTATGACTTTCTAGTTTGAAATTTTGAGCTCAGTTGGGAATATGAAATTAAAACTTGAAAGGAAAGAAAATTAACGATCGTAACATAAATATAGACGAGCCAGCAACGTGCTTTTCAGCTGCTTCCTCTATAGTTCGCCCATTTGAACGAGATAGCGTTAAGGCTCCCTTTCTGTAGAAAATCCGGCGTCGTCGTCGGCGTTGTGAATGAAAAATCCCCGCAAAAGCAACCAAGGTGAGCCACCTAGGTCACAGTCCCTTGTGACATCATCATCATCATCATCATCATCATCATCATCATCATCATCATCATCATCATCATCATCATCATCATCATCATCATCATCACAACCTGCCCGCCGGATTGTGAGTAAAGCGACCGTTGGGACAGGTGGCTGTTAAATTAGTGATTCGTCTCGAGAGATTGCTCGGGAAGAGCAACAACCTGGGTCGCGCAAGCCTCACCGGTGGCAGCACCAGCCATCGCAGAGCAGTGGCGCCCATCGCTTAACCGATGAACCAGTGCGCCAGGAGTGGTATGAGCACTTCGGGGGATCTATGACTCTAAAGTTGAGAATGACCAATTCCGCATATTTAGGCACTTATCCATTAAACCTATCGCGACATACCCTTAAGCCGAAGCTTAAGTATTCCCTCCAATTTATACAAGGCTTGGCTACAGTTGGTGGCACATGCACGCGGTAACGTATATATATACTTCGAAAGAGTAAGCGACATGTAGAAGTAGAAACGACTGGTCCTCGTGTGCACATCATTAGCGCCAGTTCTACGCCCTCTCAGCATGCGCTTTTAATAATGAGGAAAGTCGTAAAGTTTCCAACGTAAACTTTGTGTTTATAAGACCACTGATGGTGCAACTGACAAAGGAGAAACGTGCGACTAACCAGGCGACTTTCCTATGAAGCTGTGTAAGCTAAATTTGGGAGAAAAAAATGAAAAGCAAGCCACCATTTCTTCTGGCAATGCTGCCCAAGGTGTCGAATCGAAACATGTGCGTTCACCCTTAACTCTCAAAACAATGTCGAACATTATCTGCACACCATGTATATCTTTCCATAAACGTTTCAGTATGCAGACAACTCGTCAGGGTTTATCAACACTGCGTGAGAGAGCATGAGGCACCCAAAGCATTTAGACTCTACGACGTCTTTTAAGAAGTCATTCTGCTATGCACTGATAGGTTTCCCACCGATATCGATCGTTTTATTGGTGCATAGAATTCGCGCCGTGATTCCAACCTTCACAGAAATGCTGCAGGCGAGGCAAAAAAAAAACTAATATGTGGCCTGGCAAGTAAACTGCGGTCAGCTTAACAAAAGAGGACATGGGAAGGAAGGGGCGGATACCTGGTCTCTAAAAGCAGCCTTCAAAAAGTCCCCCGGCACTTATTTCTTTTCTGCCCCACCTTAGCGTCATCGTCTGCCCCATTCAAAGTCCTTAAAGGGGGAACACAAAACCATTACGGTGATTTTTTTTCCCTATGGGCGCCTCGTTGAGCACGGACGTGTAGCGATGTGTACACGCGGTACTACACAAGAATGAACCAGACACGTGACGCCTTTTCCGGGCTTTTGAATGAGAGCAACTGAATTCCGCGTTACTGCTGCCGCCCAGCCGTTTTCAAGGCAGCCCCGTTCGCATCTCATTACAGCTCTCTTGGTAGACGCGACGAATGCGTCGAGGAGGAGACGAGGAAGCAGGTTTTCCTGGGATGCCTTTTTCACTCTCCCTCATCGCATACGTGTAGTGGCCGCGCCGTCAACACTTGTCCACGGTTAACGGCTCGCCGCGGGTAGCCATTTGCTTGCGCACCACTCCCCTAACGAGGAAAGTGGCGTGTTTGCAGGTGCTCGCATTAATGATGCTGAAGCGCACGTCCTCCAGTGCCACTATAACCTCTTCGTCAATGATGCCTGTGCAAGTAGAAATAAAAATGCACGCGAAGAGCGTGGAATTCAGGACCTATCTTTTATCAATGTGAATACATTTCAATGTGCTTACAACTGCAAAGACGCGTTTGCAAAGGCGAAATTGGCTTCATGGTCAGCTTCTGTTACGCCGCGCTCCGTCGTGGTAGTGATTGATTTTAATAGCGTTTGGACAACTCAGCCAAAGGCTGCTATCGCTGACGTGTTACGTCTGCACGAGGTGTGGCCGAAGACCTGCTTTCCAAGTAGCCGGCTTCATCCCAGAGAAACCGGAAACTAGGCTCAGAGAACCCTTGTGGTAATTGGAAAACGGGTGGGTGCCCGACGGCACTGGGAATCGAACCCCCACCGCCCGCGTACGAGGCGGATGCTTAAACCACTAGACTAGCGCGGGGCTCAATTACCGTCGTGACTGTACTGCGATTACGGCTTAGCCTAGTGCGTTTGAAATTCCAGCAAAAAGTCCCAACCATTTGGTGTACAGTAGACCCTTGTTTCATGCCTATGATCTGGGCATTATTTCATGGCAAAAAAGAAACTTGCCAATCTATTCGAAAAAAACAAACAAAAAGACAAACAGTGGATCTCACAGGATCTCTCTTTATTCGAAGCTTGTTGTTGCCTTATGGCAGTAAGGCACACATTACAAATTCACTGAATGTGAAAACATCTCTGATGGTTTTAGCAGCCCTTAATCATGTCAACATTCTGGATAGAAATTGTACAGGATTCTGACCTTCAGGGTATTCACATCACTTTACTACTTAAGTTCATTTTGCAAACAAGTAGGCGCTAGGGCCTATGTACAACGATGAACAAAGAGCATCAAATACTATGGCTCTCTGTACAAGGCGGCATGTCAGATTCTTGGAACAGGTGAGTTACTACGCAGATTTCAATCGTGTCCTCGACGCAATGCACTTCAGATGAGGAGAAAAATCTTTCTCCTTCCTCCCTTCTCTCAGGGCGCGGTTGGGCTGTCCACAAGAAGTGTGAACGTTATTGTGCCTTTCCTTTCTTAAAATCTATTTGAATCTCTTCACCCTTGCAATAATCCCAGACTTTCCGTCACTCTCCGGAATACATTAACACGTGTTTCAGGTTCTTAAATTACCTGTTAGAAATTTTCTCGCCGCCTTTCAGTTTAATTATATCTGTCTTCAGGATTTTAATCATCGTAAGCTTCTCCTGCAAAAAAAAAAGCGCTGAACATTTCTGCCAAAGAGCACCACATGTCAATGCACGGTCCATCCTCGAGAGTGCCTCCTCACAAGTCAGGTCTGCCTCACACGAAAGCTCTACCTGCATCGCATGTTACCGTAGAGCATATCATCTGGAGCGTCAATTGCCAAGCCAGTCTGCATCACGAGATAATTTCTACAGCGCCTACGACCATGCAGGCCTGATCACACGGCAGCTCTGCCTGCACCACATGTCAACACCCGGCACATTCTCCAGGGTGTCTACTCTCAAGCCACCTACACCACACAGAAGCTGTAGTTAACACAAGGCATGTAAAGAAACAAGGAAACAGAGAAGCAGAAAAGTGCAGTTCCCCGGAAAGAAGCGCCACAGCCCGGCGCCTTTAATTGGCAGCGACATTGGGGAGAGCCGCGCGGTCGGGTGTCTCCAAGGGCGCCCAGGTTTCTGTTGCCGTCTGTTTCTGCTTTGTAGCACTTCACCCAAGCTTGGCGCTCCTTTCCGGGGAACTGCTGTTTTCTGCTTCTCTGTTTCCTTGTTTCTTTACAAGGCATATTATCGAGAGCGTCAATTGCCAAGGCAGCCTGCATCACAAGGCACATTATCTACAGCGCCCATGTCCATGCAGGTCTTCATCACACGGCAGATTTACCTGCGCCACATGTCATCACATGCCACATTCTCTAGAGTGCATACTCTCAAGCGATTCGTACCAGGCAGCTCTACTTGCATCGCATGTTAACAAAATTCATATCAAAAGTGCCGACACCCAAGCCAGCATGAGTCAAACGGTAGGTCCGCCTGCATCCTATAACAGCACAAAGCACATTCTCTAAAGTGCCTGCTCTCAAGCCAACCACACCACAGAGAAGCTATAGCTGCATCTTATTTTAACACAAGGCATATTATCGAGAGCGTCAATTGCCACGTTAGCATGCATCACATGGGACATTATCTACAGTGCCTATGCCCTTTCAGGCCTGCATCACAGAGCAGATTTGCCTGCACCACATGGCAAAATGTGATACATTCTCTAGAGTGCCTACTTTGAAGCCACCCACACCACAGAGGAGCTCTAGCTGCATCTCATGTTAACACAAGACACATTATTGTAGTAACGCCCGCGCGAACTGCGCAGCAGGATGGATGATGGTTGGCAGTCAACAACAACGTTTATTGTCGAGAACAGCCATTATATACCCTCGCGTACTGAAAGGGTACCGCAAAAGGGTAGAGGGGGAATGTGTGATAGCAGGTCAGGCCAATAGGAGTGTCCGCGCGCAGAGCTTTACTGGCGAGCAGAAACCAAATGTATACAACATTTCTTCCCTCCTAAAATTGAAACCGTCGTACCGGCTTCCTTGTTTCGGTCGATCCTCTGAGAATTGGCTGAAGGAGATCAGTCATTTAGGCTGCAACAACTGGGCGGTCCTTTGTAGCTGGAGCTGGAGCCACGCTCTGGTCGTCGGCTGCCGGCTGCCCGGGGCTTTACTCTTGCTCCGATTTCGTGGACGTGGGTCACTGGTCAGCGCTGGTCACACTGTCAGGATCACCGTCCGACTACGCACTTGCAGCGGCCTCAACAGACGCAGTCCCTTGCGTCGACTGCTGACGACGACGGATTTGGTCGGCATGGTGCCGCACTGCTCCCGCTGGCGTGTCCACTGCTACCATTCTCGCTCCCGAAGTGGACTGCACACGCCCAGGAAACCAACGCAGGCAGGCGCCGTAATTACGCACTTATACACTGCTGCTTGGCGAGATATTCCAGTCGTCAGCGCCCGCCGACGAATCTGCAGCTCTGTGTGGCAGTCATATGCCTAGACGGGAATATAGCTGATGGCCGAGAAGCATCTCGGAAGGTCGTTCCTTCCTTTTGGGGGGTCTGCCTCTAATTGGATAACAGCCCGTCTTCCATTTTCCGGAACCCGTCCTTCATTGTCTGAACTGTTCTTTCCGCTGCTCCGTTACATTGTGGGTGAAAAGGCGCGCAGTACTCAGGTGCACAATATTCTTTCTTGATACGAATGTGGCCAACTCCTGACTTGTGAATTGTGTGCCATTATCGGACACGATTGGGCGCGGCACGCCGAACCGACAAAACATGCTCCTTAAGCAGCGGGTTGTAGAAGCTGTGTTTGCGTGGTTCCTGGGTACTGCTTCAATCCACTGCGTGTGGGCATCTGCCACTACTAGTAGCATCTTGCTGGCTAGCGGGCCTGTAAAATACATGTGGATCCGAGACCACCGGTCACCTGTTTTTCGGCCAACTCAATGGTTGGGCTGCAGGGCATGGACAGGTTTTCCACGCAGCTTCCGCATTGCGCCGACAAGTCTCGAATGTCTCTGTCCAGCCCCGGCTACCAAAACAATGAGCTTGCGACAGATTTCATTGCCGAGGAGGCCTGGAGTGTTTCATGTAGCAGCTGAAACATCCTTGCCTGCGCTTTCTGCTGTATCAGCACTCAGTTGTCCCAGTAGATTAGACGGTGAGCCAGCGATAGCTCCAGCTTGCGATCGAAACACGGCAAGTCTCGCGCGCCATTCCTCTAGTGGTTTGAGGCCAACCGTGCAAGATGAAGTGCGTGATTCTGGCTAACATCTGGTCTTTGGCAGACAGCTCCTGCAATTCGTGGCTTGTCACTATACCTTCATCCAGGGCTTCCAATGAAAGGACGTATTCCGGCGGTTCACCCTCGGTCACTGGTTCCGTAGTCGGCGCTGGCAGCCTGCTGAGAGCATCTGCTGTCAGTGCCTGTTTCCCTGGCACGCACTACATCTTGTACTGGTAGCCACCCAATAATAGTGCCCACAGAAGAATTCGTGCGGCGGCCATCGGTGGCGTCTGGCAGTCAGGCCTGAGCAGTACTAGCAGTGACTGATGGTCAGTCACCAGAGTAAATTGGCGACCCACACTATACTCACAAAAACGAGAAACGCCAAAGATTAGGGCTAATGCTTCTCGCTCCCGCTGGGAGTAGTTTTGCTCAGCTTTTGTTAGTGTTCTAGAACGGAACCGAATTGGTCTGAGTTCATTTCCTACTGAATGGAAAAGAACTGCGCCCATGCCATAAGAAGATGCGTCGGACTCTATTTTCAGCTCCTTGTTAGGATCAAAATGCACTAGAAGTTGTGCATTCTTCAGGATTTGTTTTACTCGCTCGAACGCCGACTGCTGAGGCTGTAGCCACTCCAAACGGGCTCTTTTTTTCCACCAGCCGATACAAATGGCTGAATGCGGTTGACACACTAGAAGTTGTGCATTCTTCAGGATTTGTTTTACTCGCTCGAACGCCGACTGCTGAGGCTGTAGCCACTCCAAACGGGCTCTTTTTTTCCACCAGCCGATACAAATGGCTGAATGCGGTTGACATACTCGGCAAGAACCTTGAGTAGTACGTGAGCATACTAAAGAACGAACGCAGCTCGCTCACGTTACTTGGGCGGGGGCTTGCATGATCGCGTTTACAGAGTCGATCACGCATGTATAGAGCGCTCGAGCGCTGCAGTCCGGTGGAAATAAAGCGAAATTATAAAATCGGTATTGAATTTCATTGATAATACTAGCGCCAGAGAGCAGCCTAATATTCATATGAAACGCACACGCACCAGCGCCTTGCCCTCAGTAAAGCAGCTGCGATAAGATTTGACTTCACTTTCTCCGCAGCAAACCACTCGAGCGCTCTAGACAAGTGTGGTCGACTCTACGTTATTTTCGATAGCGTGTAGGCCTTTACGATCGATACGACGCCCAAGGGGACGGAAGGCTGCCGGAACTTGCATTTTTCGACCCTAAACTTAACCCCATGCTCTCTAAACCGTTGCAACACTTTCTTGAGCCGCTCTTCTTTATCACCTTTGCCTTCCGACATAACACGTCATCAAGGTATGCTTGGACTCTCCTGGCAGCCCGGTGAGTACTGCGTCAATCTTCCTTTAAAAAATAGCCGGTGCAGAAGCTATGCCAAACGCAAGTCGGTTGTAACGGAACAGTCAGCGGGGCGTGTTGATGACGCACAGTTTGCGTGACACTTCTTCAAGGTGCACTTGGTTGTATGCGCCCTTCAAATGCAAGGTGCTGAAGCTTTACATTATAGTCGCCGCATATCCTTACGGTGCCGTTCTTCTTCAATGTTGCACAGGAGATAAGACTGCACGTGACACTAACCGATCAATTTCACGAGAGACCTTATCGCGGAGGGTGTAAGGAAGTGATGAGGCCTTACACAGTTTAGGTCTCGCCGTTTTCTGGAGCTTCAGGCTTGCTGGTTGTCATTCGATAAGCACCTGGTCTGTAGAAGAGAAGTCCTCATCAGAGGTGGGCAACCTCATGAGGTCGACCTCAACCTCACGACTTGAGGTGAGGTCGGCGACGGCTCGAAATTGTGTGAGTGAGGTCAGCAAATCAGACTTCAACCTTACGCGTGAGTTTGAGGTTGAGTGAGGTCGTCATTCAGTGAGGTTGAAGTTTTCAGGTCAAGGTTTTCGCGGTTACCACGCCTTACTCCGACGCGTGCCGCTTCCGAAGCGGAGTTGCAGCGCATCACCGAAATGACGCTTGGTACGTGTTCGGCTTCCCCTGTTTGGACAGCCGGATGCCACAGTTCCCTCTTGGCCTTCCGGTGCTGCGCCGTAATGTCCGTTCAGTCCGAGCTTACGGGAAGACGCACCCCTCTGGTCTTCCCGGAAGGAGTGTAATACCCCTGTCACACGGGACTTCTTCTCGGCCTTTGCCATAAAGTTGTCTTATTGCACTAAAGGAGGAAAACCGAAAAGGAGCAGCGACGCTGCTACACGGCAAATCCAAAGGAGCTAGAACGCGGCCTCCGTGAATGCCAAAAGTCACCGCTGTGTGTGAAGCGGCGCTAGTAACATTATGAAATTAAAGCAGACGGTAGCACTTCAGCTAAGAGTGCTTTCGTTTATGTTGGAAAAAGTAGCTATCAGGATAATAAACGAGCGTTCTGATGGTGAGAAGCGGATATTTTGAAACAATTTTTTTTTTTTTCATCGTTCTCGGTCCGACCACGGTAGGCGCACTTTTCCGTTCGGCTCCTCGTTGTGTTCGAGAAGCGCGTTTTGTTGCTTGTGTCTTTGTGCACACAAGCAAACTCAAAACACGCACACAACAAAGAGAAAACGAAGAAAAAACCGCAAAGCGAGATGCGCAAGCACGTGTGTGTCGATGCGGCTGCTGAAAAGTGTTCAAGTCCTTCCTTAGCAGTGTGGATGTCTTTAGTCATAGCCTCTTCTACGGTTAAGTGCACTGTAACGCAAAATTAACCATTAAATAAGATAAATTGGATATTTTTTTACGGTTTCAAAACTAAAAATTGCGTCAATTTTTTATTCTTTGAGCTCGCTAGCTGCCGCTGCCGTCTGGGTTGCTCCTTTAACCAACTTTAAGGCCGCTGACGGCCGCCTTTATTGCTACGGACCTTTATCGCAAAGGTCTCGACGCTTTGCCGTGTAGATGCGCGTCACGCGCCTTTGGGGCAAAGAACCTTAATTTCTAAGGCCTTACAAGTGCCCGTGTGACAGGGGTATTACTGTCACAGCACGCCATTCTCCCTCCCACTTCCCCCGCTGGCGTAGCACCCGGCTGCGTGCCGGTCGGCTCAAACTCCCGGGAGCGCGCAAGGCACGTAACTCACGCTGACCCGCGGTAGTTTTGTTTGATGCCGCAAACAAATAAGTTCAGTCCAACATGCACGCAATAAATTCGTCGCAGCGCGGATCGGGCCACAAGCAAGACTGCTTCATGTTCATGCTCGTTGCCGGCGCTGACGTCATGGCTCCTGCCTTGAAGTCGAATAATGGGGATCCTGCTGTGCATTACAAGCTGACTTAACAGAAACTGGAGTAGTCGGCACAGGTGAGAGAATGTGATTCAGGTTGTTCCTAACAAGGGCACCTGCTGATTTGATTAAAAAAGCACGAAGCCAGAAAAACCTGTATAACACCGTCGAAGCTGTGGAAAATAGGAGACGGCCCCGAAGGGACGGAACGGGAAGACGCTCAACGTGGGCCAACGCGACACCCGCCCTCGCGCCGGGTCTGACCAAGGTCGCAAGTGGCTCTCTCTATCTCTCTTTCCCCCGACTGCCCGAGGCCAACCGCTCGGGATGCCTTCTTTTCTCCCCTTCCAACTGTTCCCTTTTGTATTCATGTGTTTTGTGTCAAACTTCGACCCGTGTAAATAAAGTCAGTGTGAAAGTGAAGGCCACCGAGAGAGCGTCGTCTTTGTGAGGCTCCCGGGCGCGCGGCCCCACCGCCCGAACGAGTCTTCCGCGCAGTTTGGCTTTAATTAGTGCGGTTCAGTCGTTACTTGCCGGGGTGTCAACGGTCACAGTTACTAACGTTCAGAAGAAATAACATTTTTGGTGCCGAAACCCGGGAAACTTAGTTAACAGTGATCGAGAACGCCATGGAACGACTCCAGAAGAAGCAAGCCGCACTACGACAAGCGATCGACAGGATCATCACAGCAGCCACCACACTCCTACAAGAGCCTGCAGTCCAGAGCGGTGAGCTGAAAGAACAATTTTACATCCTTGTCGAGCAATCAGAAGAGCTTAAAGCAGTTAATGAGAGCATCGAGAAGAGGGTAGACCTGCAGGAACTCGACGCCGAATTGGCAGCCGTATCTGTCTTCAGTGAGAAAATCAGCGTCACAAAAACACGCATCAAAATAGCCCTTCGTAACCAAACCTCGAGCGAAGATAGATCGACAACTCCGTCAGTAACGGGGGCTCTTCCCGAGCCTAATTCGCAGTCTTCAGTGAACACCAGCATCACCACGAGCCAGCTACCGTCAGCAACTACCAAACTTCCGAAGCTGGAAATCGCTAAGTTCAGCGGAGACTTGCGATCATGGCAGAGATTTTGGAATCAGTTCGAATCAACAATTCACAAGAATGAGGTTCTTTCCGCAATCGCCAAATTCCAGTACTTGACGAGTTACCTCACAGGAAAGGCGGCCGCGGCTATCGAAGGGCTATCCCTAAGCAATGAAAACTACGCAGTAGCGATCAAGACCCTGACGGAAAGATTCGGGAAAGAAGACGTCATAATCGAAGAACACATGTCACGGTTGCTCGGTGTTCGCCCGGTACACAACCTCCACTACACGGAAAGGCTTAGGACCCTTTATGATGAAATCCAGTCGGGAGTCCGAAGCCTCGAGGCACTGGGAGTGACATCGAGTACGTACGGCGTGCTGTTGCTGACTGTCTTAAGGAAAAGCATTCCTGATCAGCTGTGCCTGGAATACTGCCGGAAGAAAGCTACCGCTAAAGCCAGTCCCCAAGACGAACTCCAAGATTTTCTAGATTTCTTAAGAATGGAAGTGGATAGCAGAGAACGAGCACAGTACAGCAGCCGCCAGTCGCTGAGCACTGTTCTCAAACCGAGGGATTCAAGCCTAAAGGGAAAGACGCCTTCCGCAGCAGTCTTCGCTGTAAAAGGCAGAGAGTCGCAGTGCTCATTTTGTGGTGCAGAAGAGCACCTTCCGCAGGACTGTGTGGTCAGCGTTCCGCTAGAAATGAAGAAGGAAATCATGGCCAAAGAGAGAAGGTGCTTCAAATGCGCGAAAAGGAACCATCGGGCAACCGAATGCCGATCAGCCAAGTGGCTTAAGTGCGCGAAATGCTCCGCCCGGCACGCTACAGGCGTCTGCGAGTTGAACAGGCCGACACCGTCCCATGCAAGAAACGTCCCTGCACCTCTTGAGACTACCGTGCAGTCATCGTTACAGATGGCACAGACTAACTCCACTCCGAGCGTGCTCCTGCAGACAGCACAAGCCTGGGCAGAAGCGAAACAGAATCGCGCCTTGGTTAGAATACTGCTCGACGGTGGCAGCCAACGAACTTTCGTAAAAGAAGAAGTTTCCCGGTGTCTTAAGCTTCGAGTGGTGGGCGAAGAACGTCTCGCCATTCACACCTTTGGGACCACGAAGCCAAGCATCAAAACGTGCAATAGAGTCGAGTTATGGCTACGAAGCCGGCATAACGACAACATAATTCGAGTCGAGGCCCTCGAGGTTCCTGAGATTTCCGGGGACTTTCTACAACCACCGGACGCCTCCGCTACCAGCCTGGCTGCAGACCAAGGGCTCCAGCTCGCTGATCTGGCTCCTGGTGACCATCGACAGAACACCGGCGTCTGTATCTTGATTGGCGCTGACCGATACTGGGACGTCACAACCGGAAAAGTCAAGCGTGTCAGCGACAAGCTCGTTGCCGTGGAGACCATCTTTGGGTGGACATTACAAGGTATAGTTTCTAAAACAACGGCGACGACGTGTTTGACGACAACCACCGGAGTCATGCGCATCTTGGTGACCACCCAACAGGACAACGACGTCCTATCCAGACAGCTGAAATCATTTTGGGAGCTGGAACACCTTGGGATAGTCGACAGAGAAGCCACAAACAAGGAAGACGAAGTTCTTATAGACTTCCAAGAAACCGTCACTTACAGGGATGGTCGTTATCAGGTGGCCCTGCCCTGGAAACACAATGCTTCAGATTTAGCTGACAATAAAGGGGTAGCTGCGCAGAGGCTTCGGTCATTAACGGCCAAGCTGCTGAGAAGTGACGACATCATGCAAGCTTACGACCAAGCGCTGCGAGAATACCTGGTTTCCGGACACGCCGAAGAGTCAACAGAAATGGTGAGTCCCCAAAGGGACCTATTTATTACCTCCCGCATCGAGGCGTTGTCAGACCGACAAGTGAGACAACCAGGCTGAGAGTTGTTTTCGACGCGTCCTCGAGCGCACAAGGTCAGCTCTCGCTCAATGATGTTCTGTTTGCGGGACCAAATTTGAATCCAAATCTCTCAGACATCCTAATTAGGTTTTGAACCCACAGCATCGCTGTCATGGCAGACATAGAAAAGGCATTCCTCCAGGTGCAGCTCGCCGAAAGTGACCGCAACGCCCTGCGTTTTCTGTGGTATGAACGAGCGCCCAAGCAGTCGGAACCTCTGCCATCTGTCAAAGAGTACCGTATGACGAGAGTGCCGTTCGGAGCAACATCGAGTCCCCCTTTGCTTGCGGCAACTCTCAAACACCATATAGGGTCCATGCAGGATATTTATCCGAGCACTGCTAATGTACTCAAAAATGACCTGTATGTGGACGATCTAGTGACGGGCGCTGACACCATAGAGGAGACGGAGCGGATCTGTGAAGAATCGCAGTGCATTATGAACAAGGCCGGCATGCATCTGCGCAAGTGGCGATCGAATGCGGCAGAGCTTGCAACGATGATATTAGAAGGTGATAACGCACGAGGAAGCTTGCCGGAGCTCACGACGACAAAGATCCTCGGTGTCGAATGGAGGCCTCACGCTGACGACTTCGTGTTTGAGATGAACACCCTAATAGATTTCTTGAGAACGCGGCAGGATACGAAAAGGTCTTTGCTACAAACGTCAACGCGTATTTTCGACCCTTTCGGTTTCCTCGCCCCGATCTCCACTACAGCGAAGATTTTGTTTCAAACCTTTTGGGAGCGCGGTACAGACTGGGATGAGAAGCTGCCAACAGACGTATTAGAGAAATGGAACAGTTGGTGCCAGCAGCTTACTGAGCTTCGCTGCATTTCAGTGCCTCGCAAAATCGCCTTGAAGGGAGAACATGCCGAGCCGGAGCTACATGTTTTTTTGTGATGCCAGCCCCAAAGCTAACGGTGCCGTAGCTTACGTGAAGACAAAAAATGAAGACGGGAGCTTCACTGTATCCCTTTTGATGGCGAAGTCAAGGGTGGCTCCGTTAAAGCGCTTGTCATTGCCGCGGTTGGAGCTAATGGGGGCTCTAATTGGAGCTCGGTTGGCCAAAACGCTTATTCAGCAGATGAATGTGGCAGCTCTTTCAGTCCATTGCTGGAGTGACTCGACTGTTTCACTGAGCTGGATAAAGAGCTCTGCTCTGAGGTGGAAACCTTTCATTGCCAACCGAGTGCAAGAGATTCAATCTCTGACGGATCCTTTAGTCTGGAGGCATTGCCCTGGAAAGGAAAACCCCGCGGACTTGTTGACAAGGGGCATAATGCCATCCAGCTTGATTGACAGTAAAACCTGGTGGACCGGACCTGATTGGCTGAAGACTTCAACAGTGTACCCCACTGTTCTGCCACAGATCGATAACAAGATTTGCGCAGAGGAGGAAAGAGTCATGCAAGTGCTCAATACAGTGAGCTGCAGTGCCACGGAGCCTTTGCTAGATATTGAAAACAGCAGCTCCTTGACCAGAGTCCTTCGCGTAACAGCCTGGATTCAGCGCTTTCTGCATATCTCTCGGAACCCCTCACTGAAACGAGAAGGAGAGTTAACAGCACCAGAACTGGCGGAGGCTGAGAACTACTGGCTTCGACTGTCACAAATGGCAAGCTTCTCGAAGCAAATAGGCGCACTTCAGTCGTCAACTCCACTCGACAAGAGATCGCCCATCCTAGCTCTCAACCCCTACCTCGATGCTGATGGTTTGCTCAGGGTTGGCGGTCGACTCCAATATAGCGCCGAAGAGGAAGAAACAAAACATCCAATAGTAATCTCTTGCGCACACCGGTTCGCATTATTGCTCATCGCTCGCGAGCACATGCGCTTGCTGCATGCTGGAGTGCGGGACACCCTATGCCACCTCCGTGAGCGCTACTGGGTGCTGAGAGGAAGACAAGCAATAAAGTCGGTGATTAGGCGCTGCGTTCCATGCCAGAGACAAAGTTGCCGTCCCGCAGCTGAACCCGTAGCCCCTCTTCCACCTGAACGCGTCACCAAGGCTGACCCCTTCCAGATCGCAGGTGTCGACTTTGCGGGGCCGCTATTCTGCAGTGAAAATGGAGTGACTCGCAAGGCGTACATCGCTCTCTTTACATGCGCGACAACCAGAGCAGTCCATCTCGAGCTCGTGAGAGACCTCACATCCAACTCTTTCCTGAAGGCTCTCAGAAGGTTTGTTTCTAGACGCGGGATGTGCAAATTAATCTATTCTGACAACGCTCTGACCTTTAAAAGGGCGTCAAAAGACATTGCAGCGATGTTTCGGGCATCGAGGGGAACAGAGGTCCAGGCATATCTCAGCGAACACCGAATGTCCTGGAGATTCATTGTGGAAAGAGCGGCCTGGTGGGGCGGCTTCTGGGAAAGAATGGTTCGGACCGTGAAAACGTGCCTTCGCAAAACACTCGGCAGAAGCAGCCTGGATTTCGACAGCCTCCACACAGTTATCACAGAGGTCGAGGCGGTCGTAAATTCCCGTCCCCTCACATATGTCCACTCGGATGCGGGGGAGCCAGCTCCTCTAACACCCGCTCATTTCTTTGTTGGACGACGGCTAACAGCTTTGCCGTCCACGACTGCGGCCACTTCTGCGAAGTCGACGCGTGGAACGCTGCAAAGAAAATGGAAGTACCGCGTCGCACTTGTGGATTTGTTTTGGAAATGGTGGAGGCGGGAGTATCTCTTAGAACTGAGGTCCGCTCATTTCACCAGGCCTACACAGCAGCGAAGCATACAGGAAGGCGCTATTGTGCTGATCGGCGACGAACGGACGCCCCGCCAGATGTGGCCGATGGCGAGAGTCAAGGAGACCTTCCCAGGAAGGGACGGTAATGAGCGCTTGCAAGATTGTGCTCCCAAACTGAGGGGAGATGCGTCGACCAGTCCAAGCCCTTTTCCCTATCGAACTTCAAGGTTGGGACGTGTCACACAGTGCACAATGAGCCGAAATAGCTCATTGCGGGGGAGGATGTGTTAAATAGGAGACGGCCCCGAAGGGACGGAACGGGAAGACGCTCAACGTGGGGCAACGCGACACCCGCCCTCGCGCCGGGTCTGACCAAGGTCACAAGTGGCTCTCTCTATCTCTCTTTCCCCCGACTGCCCGAGGCCAACCGCTCGGGATGCCTTCTTTTCTCCCCTTCCCACTGTTCCCTTTTCTATTCATGTGTTTTGTGTCAAACTTCGACCCGTGTAAATAAAGTCAGTGTGAAAGTGAATACAAATTAGTCTTAGCGTTACTTGATTATATAATTTAGCGTTAATTAATTATGCGACGTCATCATCTTCGTCGCGTGACTCGTCGGCTCCTGACGTCGCATGGCGGCGTTTCTTGCGGACACTTTTTTGTGGATATGACCTTGAAAGTGGGCCATCTAATACTTTCGCAATAATAAAAGAAGCTGCTCGCTTCTACACAGACATAAATACAACGCACCTCTGTTGATGTACTGCAGTCGCAGCTTGTTAAGTGTTCTCGAAGGCAACACACAGAGGACTGAAAAGAGCGTCCTCGCTAAGCCGGATAGAGCTAGAAAATCTAAATATACTGACATGCGTCTGCATAACCATCGCATTGGAAGGTACATCGACGACCAGCTTCTTTATATTCGGTAACTGTTCTCAAGCCTGAAAAGAGTATCGTGAATACCTCCCCCCTCCTCGCAATTTTTGGTAGATGGTGTAGAAGGGCTGTGTTTGTGAATTGCTGGTTCATGCGTGAATGAGCGAGAGGCTTCCAATACGAAAAAGTATACACGAAGCAGGTTCCCAAATATTGACACTTATAAAGTGCTCACCGACGTACTAATGGTAAGCGCGTATGGGACACCTTTGCCCGCAGGCCATACACTCTCTTATGATTCATCCCAGATTATAAACTTCTCCTATTGCGTGCTCATCAATAGTGTCTGTACACACTCTATTAAACAATGCCATCATCATTCTGGCTTTCCTGTCTCACAGAATTCTCAGAATTGTTTTCAACAGAAAAACTTCTTAATAGCTTTTTCTTTTGTTTTTGTTTGTTTTCTGAGGTCGAGCAGCCAACCTCAACCTCACAATTTGAGGTGGAGGTGAGGTTGAGTGAGGTCAGCAGTGGCCTCACGAAAAGTGAGGTGAGGGCGTCTAAGTAGACCTCACCCTTAACTGATGAGCTTGAGGTTGAGGTGGGGTCCAGATTTTTGATGTCAAATGCCCACCTCTGGTCGTGACTCTCTGCAAGAATTATACTAGAAAAGAGCGCTGTATGTTACCCTGCCCGTAGCAAAGAGGAGTGGAATGTGGTAACCCCTAGGGTCTAGAACAAACAACTGTCGCATAACTGATGCTGGCCTGCTTAAAATGCTGAAAACTTCTTAATCGCTTTTTGTTCTTTATTCTGGGGTCGAGAAGCCGACCTCAACCTCACAATTTGAGGTTGAGGTGAGGTTGAGTGAGGTCAGCAGTGGCCTCAGGAAAAGTGAGGTGAGGGCGTCTAAGGAGACCTGAACCTCAACGGATGAGGTTGAGGTTGAGTGAGGTCGGCAAAATCTTTTTGAGGTTGAGGTGAGGTCTGTTTTTTGAGGTCAAATGCCCACCTCTGGTCTTCATACTAGGCGAGTGGTCTGTTCATCATGTGGTCGCCTGGGTTGTTTCCCGCTGTAGAGTTCGGCGCAGTCAGGTCTTCTATCGGAACACCCGTCTTGCCAAGCGCCGCAATAAAATCGCAGCCACAAAGGCTTGGTCCTGAGCAGTCAAGTACAATAAGCGGATAGGGTACGGACACATTTTTGTGTGGCATCGAAAGTTCGAGTTCCCCGAGCACCGGCAGCTGCCCCGTGTAACATGACTGTTTGACTCGGTCATACCAAGCGCGGCCACTGTGCGCGGTATCGGTCGTAAAATTGCCGGGATATGGCGCATAGCGGAGATCCAGTGCCCACTTCCGTGGCCAGTTCTATGTCCCTCCACCAAAATGTGCTGCGTATTGGTGGCTCCAAGCCGTTTTTCCTTCGGGAACTTAACGACCAGGCGTGTGCCCCGTCCATGTTCTCGCTGAATCAGTTTCAACTGCCAGTGCCTTTACACTCGCGGTTCGCCTTGCAGAAACTACATCTGTTGGGGTTCTGCCGCATTTCTTTGCCAGGTGACCGCGTCGCCTACAGCTAAAACACCGTGCATTAGCCCAGCGGCAGGCGTTATTATCGTGCTTCCACATCGTCCGCACTCTTGCGCCGCGCCGTTGACATGGGGACGATGAGCGATGACGAACTTGCACTCTGAGCAGCGTCGATAGTTCTGCATCCAAGTCTTTTGCATCGTTTTCGGCTGCTTCTGCTGCAGTTGAAATTCTTTCTGCCTCCTCTAGCGTTAAATCTTGCGTTTCATTGTTAGCGTAGATTGGTTGAGCGTACGCCGCAAACAATTCGGTCTCTTAGCATTCGGCTTAGCGAATTTCCTAAGTTGCAGTTGTCTGCTATTTCAACCAGGAATGCGTGCACTGACTACTTTTCTTGTGGGCAACAGGTGAAAAATTTATAGCTCTCTGCTATCTCGTGACGCTTCGGGTCGTAGTAGTCATTTAGGGCTGCGATTGCTTCGTCATAAGTCACGGAATTCGGCTTCTGAGGTGAAATTTGTCCTGCTAACACTTGAACCATCTGCGTGCTGAGTGCTGCCACAAGCAGTGCTCGCCGCCTTTTTGGGTCAGTAATCTCATTCGCTTCAAAATATGCTGCTGCCCTAATAACGTAGAATTCCACTTCTCTGTTGCGCCGTCGAAAATCGGGAGCTGGAGGCTGGTCATGGCTGTCGTCGGTGCTTCACTCTGCGGCAGGCCGTCGCCTTCAACTTTTACCACATGGGTGGTTTCCGGGCTCGTCGCCACTGTAGTAACGCCCGCGGAAACTGCGCAGCAGCATGGACGATCGTTGGCAGCATAGAGTTTCTAAATATTACCTAGAGAGAAAACGGGCGCCACCGCCTATGCGAGTTTCTGAAGGAGGCACGGACGAGCACTTCATCCACCTTGGGAATGCTGGGAAGACAGCAAGGCGCACTTGGCTTGGCCCTAAAACATGACTACGACTGCAGAAATAGAAATTTTCGCAGATTTTTGCAAGGAAGCGTTGTTTTGCAATCAATATGTCCTGCAATAAAATATGCATATTCTATATTGCAATAAATGAGCAGAAAAGCAAACGATAACCGAATTTGATCATGGCTAGAGAAGGCTTTTTCTTTATGCCGCCAAATGTAGCTAACCGTGGAGAAAGTTTTTTTGCGTTTAAGAGACACGCTTTTCCCAGCCAATATTCTTTTAAAAAATTGTTAACCTTAAAATACTACGCTTTAGAAGCTTCTGTTTTCGTATTGTGAAAAATAGAAACGTTTCATTGGTGTAGTCTGCCATTGCGGGACGCGCCCTATGTCCGTCCCAACGCTGGTGCGAGCATAGGCTATGTTCGCATCGTGAGAAGCTTGCCCTAGCCCTCGCTTTTCTATGAGAAACTAATTTGCGCTCACTAGGTGACGGCTCTCGGCATGTCCTGGCACTGCGTTTAAATATTTTGCCAAGAAAAACATGAATTAAGCGAGACCTGTCCTACCACAGGTGACGGCCGAGTTCATGCTGACAAGTGCAACATGCCGGTATTTGTATGAATGAATTCGTGAAGTGGAAGTCGTTCCTGCATGCAATACGCGGCCACCACCAGTTTTCGAAATGAAACAAACGCAATCTTCGATCGGCGAGTACGGTTAGCATAAGTTGCGCGTGTCGAAGTACTTTCTTTTGCGCTTTTAAATTGTCTCCGAGACTCCTACGAGGAATGTGCAGAGTGGTCACAGCAACGGACTGTTGCGTTGTCAGTTCGCACAAAAAATAAATTGTTCCCTTGTTTCACATTTCAATGCACAGGTAGTACAAGTTCCCGCTGAGCAAAACCCAACTTCTGCATAAATGTCTGCCAGTGAGGGAGCAGATGGAATTTAGGCCTTGCAGGCACCAGACACTGTGGTCAGCTCACTTCGAGTCTGGCGTCTTCGGATGTTTCGCATCTCAAATGAACTGCGTGAGTAGCTGCAGTACACAACCACAAAGCTCACAAAACATCAGTGAAAACTTAGTGAAAGCGAAATCGAACAAAAAAATGCAATCCGTAGCACAGTCAACAAGCCACTATAGATGCCAATCCAGTTTTCTGTCTTCCCAGCATTCCTCGGGCGTCCATGGTGGATGAAGTGAAAATTCGCCAGCTTTCCCTCTAGGGAAAATTAAGGAACTCTATGGTTGGCAGTGAACAACAACGTTTATTGTCTAGAACAGCGATTATATACCCTCGCGTACTGAGAGGGTACCGGAAAGGGGAGAGGGGGAATGTGCGATAGGAAGTCAGGCCAACAAGGGAGTGCTCACGCAGCAGCTTTGCTAGCGAGCAGAAACCAAACGAAAACAACAATTATCGAGAGCATCAATTGCCAAGCCAGCCTGCAGCACATGGGACATTATCTACAGCACCTATGCCCTTTCAGATCTGCATCACACGGCAGCTTTGCCTGCATCATATGTCAACACATGACAATTTCTTTAGAGTGCCTACTCTCAAGTGATTCGTGCCAGGCAGCTCTACTTGCATCGGATGTTAATAAAAGGCATATTATCGAAAGTGCCGGCTCTCAAGACAGCGTGCATCACACGACAGGTTCGCTTGCATCCTATAACAGCACAAATCACTTTCTCTAGAATGCCTACTATAAGAATATAGTCCTACATGCAAATGACGCAAACGTTTCTTTCTCTGCAGTTAACATACATGAAATATTTACCGAGGCGACTATACGGTTAAAAACGCTTAGCGGCAGCTTATATTCAAATAAATTTCAACTGAATACAGAAAATATAAAGTACTTGTTCAAAGCTAACGACCCTACAAGTCTGCCATTAACCCTACCTCTGCAATTTTAGGAATCATCTCACCAACATATAAATAAGACACCTTTCTTAGCAGTCATCTTTCACAATAACTTGGTGTGGTCTCCCCATGTAGACGCGGTAAGAACCGACCTCTCTCGCGATTTGGGGAAGATAAATAAACTAAGCTACTTCTTCCCATCGAAAGCTAAGCGACAAATTTACTATGCCCTTCTACATTCATGATCCATATACTCTTCTTTGGTGCAGTCAACAGAAACAGAAACAAGTCTGATTTCACTGCTGTCTTTGCTAAAGGAAGCGCTATGCCAACATATAATGCTTCTTCCATGCAAAGCATTTTTCCATACTTCATCTGCTACCTGCTACAGCGTATGGCTGATGAACCAGTTGTTTAAGCAAAAGCTCTCACTGGGAACCTTAAGCCAACACAGAATAAACAGAACACAGTTTGAAGAAAAATATCTTGATAATCAGAATCGATATAAACTACGAAAAAATGTCGTAGTTAATTGCCGATCACGTACAAATTATGAATTACAAAGATTTACATAAGTAATACCAGAGCTCATGAACCAATTCAGCCGAAATACTGAGTCTCCGGCAGTATAAAAGTCCCCGACCACAAATTAAGCCACAAGTCAAGGCAATATTTATTTTTGAGTTGAAAGCTTAGAAATAACTGCCTGAGCCTACGTTCTGATGTCAGCGTGGTGCACTGTATGTGTATTTGATTAATGTTCATTTAGTACATGATGTATGACTAAAAAAATTGCGACACTTGCGTACGAGTTTATTTTTTTGCTTGTAAATTCCACCATTGCTAAGTTGTCACCCCACCTTATAACAGCTACCTGCAAAGCATGTCAATGCACGGCTCATCCTCGAAAGCGCCTACTCCTTAGCCACCCTGCATCACACGAAAAGTCTACCTTCAAAACAAGTCAATGTACGGCTCATTCTCGAAAGTGCCTTCTCATTAGCCACCCTGCATCACACGGAAAGTATACCTGCAAAACATGTCAATGCGCGGCTTATTCTCGAAAGTGCCTTCTCCTGAGCCACCCTGGATCACACAGAATCTTTAGCTGCATCACATATTAACGCACGGCGCATTCTCTAAAGCACCCACAATCATGCCAGAATGCATCACGCTGTCGCTGTGCCTGCATCATATGACACCACAGACCACATTTTCAAGAGCGTCTATTCCCAAGGCCGCCTGCAGCACACGAAAGCTCTACCTGCATCCCATGTTAACACGCGGCATATTATCGAGAGCGTCAAATGCCAAGCCAGTCTGCGTCACATGACATATTTTCTAGAGCGCCTACGCCCGTGCACGCCCGCACCACACGGCAGTTCTTCCTGCGCCACATGTCAGCACATACCCAAGAATTGTGGACAAAAGTATTTCTTGAGCGGGAAACCGTTGATGAGCGCAATTTTTTCATATAATGTAAGATTTCACTATAACAATCAATATACTCGCATATCACCAGACGCAGTTTTGTGTCTTTTTCTATTAATGTGTTTTGATATCGTCGAAAGCGTTCGCCATTGGTTTTCTATGGCAGTATTAACTGCTCGATGCGATCAACGGAAACACTTTAAACGGAAGATTTTCCTGCATATCTGAAGAATGGACCATTAACTTGATATCTCTATAATGCTGTTTTGGAATTTTCCAATTTTCAAAAATTTTGTCCAGGAATGTTGGACATGCGTGGCACATTCTCCAGAGTACGTTTACTCCCAAACCAGCCTGCACCACACGGCAGTTCGGCCAGCACCACATGTCAACACAGACTTCATTCCCAAGACTGCCTACTTCAGAGCCACTCTGCATCACAATTAACGTGGGGCGCATTCTCCAGAGCACCCACACCTAAGCCAACATGCATCACATGATAGCACACAGCACATTTTCTAGAACGCCCTCTGACAAGCCCGCCTGCATCATACGGAAACTCAGCCTGCATCACATTTCAGTCGCTGCACATTCTTGAAGTTCCCCATGTTTAAGGCAGCCAACATCAAACTGAAGTTCTTACTGCATCCGTGTCAACAAATAGCGCTTTTTCTCCAGCACTCACGCCGGAACCAGCCTGAATAACACGGCAACTGTGTCTGCATCGCATGAAAACAAACCATTTCTTAAGGTGCCGACTTCCAAGCCCGTCTACATCAAACTGCAGCTGTGCCTGCATCACATAATGTACGTGGGAAATTACAAATGAAACGCTGTACACATATGTGCATGCAATAAATATATCTCTCAGATTTTGCGGGCTGTTCTACCTAACTTCTCTCTATTAACAGTGCAGGCTCGTAACCCGTTAGGCAGGTTAGTAAAGAGGGCCTAAGTGAATGCGAACAAACTTGTGACGTTATACTGCTGTCATGGAGATTTAGTGACGGCGAAATGCATCTTATCTGCACGGTCACATCGAAGAGCAATCACCGTCTATGCAAACTTAAGAGTGGTTTCGGCTACTAGGCTTTGTTCCGGTGCAACGCCATCGGTGGGGATGGGTTGGCCGGGGCCCCTCCTCTGGGGATGCGAAACGCGAAGGGAGTGGCAGCGACTCCCAAGCGACTGCGAGGGCCAGTCGTGCTCGGCGGTCCGATGCCCGAGCGAAGGCAGGCCTGGAGACACACCACGCTGGACCCACGGAATCCGGCACGGAAGACATGTCAAAAGTCAAAAGGTTTTCAAATACATGCAACTTCCCCCTCGCATGCGGGGGTGTCCACATCTGGCGACCGACGCGCCGGTTTCTGGTTATGGAGGAACCAGGTCCGCGCGGGGGTTCACAGCAGCCGGGCTCTTCGGAAGCGATGTCCTCGGGCAGGCAGCTTCACAGCTGACCGCGGGGCAATTGGGGTCATTGCGGGACGACGAAGTAGGGGGCGTAGTACGACCAGTGCGAAAACCGTCGACGTTGTGGAGTACCGACGGAGTAAGCCCGTGTAATCTCACCCTAAGTAACGTTCTTGGTTTGTGGCCCGGTCATCCCAGCCTTGAACACTCCCTCCTCAGTAGGCGTGGAGCAAGCTAGGGGAGAAAATAAGTGCATGGTTGGTGGAGGACAGGTGGGTCCCCCCGGAGGTGTTAGATCCTGGTGCCGAGGGCCGGAGGGCCGACAGGACGACTTAAGCCTCTACTGGCCGGATCACACCACACATACTTCCGGTGTCTGAAAAACCACGAAAAGCACTCGACGGTTAGTAGCTGGCAGGTTGGAAACAAACTCTGAAAGTCGTGGAGGGGCCCGAGGTAGCTGACCCCGGGTTAGGTTCTCCTGTCTCCGGCGGTCGGAGCCCGTTGTGTTTTGTGGGTGGTCGGGCATCCCGTGAGCGGGGCCGCACCATTGGACAATCTTGACGCCCTCCCTGTCCTGGCCAGGCAGGCCAGCAAGTCAAGACATTCCAAGGATCAAAGCAAAAAAATCGCTGTCCCTATTCCCATCCCTATGCTTATAACCCCTTTCCCGATAACCATACAACCTATCCACTTTACCCATCCTCTCCGCTACGTACCAGGGCCCGCTCCCCCGGCTGTGGGCAGCTAGGTAGCTTTTTACCCCCCCCCCCTCCTCCTCCCCATTTTTTCCATTTTCCCCACCTACGGGTGGTAAAATTATGCCATTGCCCTTCGGCCTTTTAATTTATCTTCAAATTGGATTAAGCCTGTTATACCTAAGTCGTGTAGGCAGGGATTTATTATTTTTCAATATTTTTAGGTTGCCCAAACCTAATATATGGTGGCCACTACGAAGAACGGTCCAGGGCATTCGTCAGTTATGGCTGAATCTGTTAATCACGTGAAGAGGTTCATGAAACGCCAGTCTTAAATCTTCCTGAAAATCCTGAAGGAAAGCACGAACATCCTACGATGACTTGACGAACTTCCAGTGAAGAATTTGGTCGTACAAAAAAGTCAGCTGGCTTTGGTCTTTAGGCCTTGAGGGAAGTGAAAGAGGCTCGATCGTGTGTGTTTTGCAAGTGCCCTCTTCAGCAAATTCAAGAAAGTAAAAGCATCCAGTTTGAAAAACATTGTAACTGACCTCGAAACTTTCCAGTTTGTCCCTGAAATGAAACAGCAAAATTATGGTTAGTTGAGAAAAGCAGCCCTACAACCGGGAACTATCAATGCGATGTTTTCCTTTTTTTTCATCCACTCCTAAGACCGCGTGCAATACGGCAGCTCTTTCAACATCCCATGAGAGCACACGACACTGTTTCTAGGCCGCCGACTCCAAAACTAGCCCGCATTACAAGGCGCAAACTCAGAGTGCGT
This sequence comes from Amblyomma americanum, assembly GCA_030143305.2. Classification (NCBI taxonomy): domain Eukaryota; kingdom Metazoa; phylum Arthropoda; class Arachnida; order Ixodida; family Ixodidae; genus Amblyomma; species Amblyomma americanum. Next base: position 50,956 of record JARKHS020030447.1, read on the forward strand.
GCTGCCAGGCCCACATGACACTATAGCCGAGGCCTATTAGGGGACCCCACTCTTATGAAACCTTCTATATGAAATCGGATGGTGAAGTACCCCACTGTGCACAGTGTCTGCGGTCCGTGAAAAACTTTGGCCATTTAATCTGCTATCGCACTCGTTTTACATCATCGCATTAAAACTACGCAACGGTGTCCTGTTGTCGACTGAGACAACATCTGGACTCCAGCTTGACTGATGTGCTTGGGCCCTTGGGTAATGTGTCCTCCGCGCTGGGCGGTGGTGATGCTCATGTAGGGGCAGGATTAGCCTTACATTGACCTGCTGTCAACTGCTCCACCTCAGGCATTGCTTTACACGCTGCGACCACTGGTGCCCTTTCAAGGTTCTTGAGAAACATGGAACACATGCACTGGACAGAAATCCTGAGTGTGCGCGCCTTTTGTGTGTGCGTGCGCGCGCGTGTGTGTGTTGCTTCATACGTATTATGCTCAGTTTTAAGACGCTTGTTTTCCCGTACTTTGCGGACTCACATTTAGAAATCGCCGCCTTCTAATTGGTTGTTTGGTTGTTTTTTTTTGGGAAAGGAAATAGCGCAGTTTCTGCCTCACATATCGGTGGACACCTGAACCGCGCCGTAAGAGAAGGGATAAAGGAGGGACTAAGAGAAGAAAGGAAGAAAGAGGTGCCGTAGTGGAGGGCTCCGGAATAATTATTCCGTCTTGTTTGTATGTTCTAATCCTCTTCTAAAATTTAAGTAAACAGCTTAAGGCTGTTCGACGGACATTCCAGATTTCACAATCAATTCATGTGCTCTGCGCAAAGTATCCATGTCCTGTGCGCATACACTGGATTCGCGGCCATGCCCAGGATCCACATATCATTGAAGCGGATGCTATGACTGATCTTCATACATCAGACGATCTACCACCTTCCCCTCTTCCACCAGATCCGTTCCTGTCCCATGTTTCCGATTCCGAAATTCTGCGCCAGCGAACACGCGCTCTAATTACTCCGTGTTCGCACCCTCTCCCCCGTAGTCTTACTCGGCAGGAGGAGGTATCCGTGCGCCGGATTCGGGCAGGGGCGGCTCTGACACCATCTGTCCGTCATCGGTGGCGTGCCAAAGATCTGCCAGCACCTGACAGGTGCCCTCACTGTAGCGCGGCCCTGGACATTTGTGATGTGCGGCACTTGTTGTGGACGTGCCCAGCGACGGCTGCTATCAGAAAACGGCTCCTCAGGGAGGTGGGCCTGCGGTGGAACCGCGAAAGTGACTACGTGATTGGACTATGAACAACCATTTCATCAGCAACCTCTGCGACTACCTCAGCGCAACGGGTCTTCACTCCTTTTAACTTTCAATCCCGTGCATTCCTTCCCCCCTTCATTTTTTTTAAACGTATGCCTCATGACACACTTCTCGAATAAAAATAAATAAAAAAGTAAGCAGTCTAGTCCTGCAGGCGAGGTTCTACTGAAATAACTATCATATTCAGCTGGAGTTACAGATGGTCAGGAATACGGTGAGGCTAACCCCTCCTTTTCATTAAATAGTGCACCCTCCTTCCCCGTTTAATGGACCAGAGGGTAAACACAGGAGTTTCAAATTACGAAGAGTACGACAGCCATGCCGTTAACTTCAAAGAAAGGCATATGCTATTGCTGCAAAAGGGTAAGGGAGGGTTAATTCTTAGGCGCGAGCTATTTCGAATAGATGGACACTGACAGGATAAACAGCTCCATTGACTTAATTTTGTCCGCCATTTCTGCGATCACAAAGAGGGCCGCTTATCGCAGTGAGCCCGGAGGCTTCAGCTACCGCTTCCCTCTGCGAAATATTTTAATTTGCTACTTATATTGCAGCGCTGTTGTGAGTTCAACCAGCCTCCCGTGACCGTCGGGTACTGTGTCGAAAAGAGCCGGTCAACGAAAAAACGAGAAAAAGCACTAAATTCAAGGCTTTCTTTCTTGTTAATAATAATTGGTTTTGGGGGAAAAGGAAATGGCGCAGTATCTGTCTTATATATCGTTGGACACCTGAACCGCGCCGTAAGGGAAGGGATAAAGGAGTGGAGGGCTCCGGAATAATTTCGACCACCTGGGGATCTTTAACGTGCACTGACATCACACAGGACACGGGCGCCTTAGCGTTTTCCCTCCATAAAAACGCAGCCGCCGCGGTCGGGTTCGAATCCGGGAACTCCGGATCAGGTTCGAACCCGACCGCGGCGGCTGCGTTTTTATGTTTGTTTTCTTTTTCGCCTGTAGACTTTAGCTGCGTTCCACTGCATGGTTGTCTTCGTAAATATAGAGACAAGGCTGGGCGCCACTCGTAGACGACGTGGAGATATGCGTCCCGAGCTTCGAAGGCACCAACCACATCACGCGTCTGCAGAGGCAACTGTTTCAGATCAGCCAGACTTTCCGGAGCTATACACCGGGCGAAACACGTGTGTCCGGACAACGCCCTTTGCTTATACGTGCGCAGTAACCAGACTGGCGCGACAACACTGCACCAACGCGCCTGCTGCACGAGTGCGGCAACAAACGCCACTTCCAGCTCAGCCAACCGGAACACGCCGCACGGTTATGCAACGGGGTCGTGCACGGAGGAAACGTGTCGTGTGGAGCAGCCTGTTATTCCGCCAGGGCGCCGACTGCGAAGCGAGGGGATTTTGTCGCCGGCCGGAAAAGCGCTTGTGCTTCGCTGGAGGCGACGTACACTATCGGCATAAGTTGAAACGCGGGCGCTCCTTTACACGTTATCGACGTTCGCGTTCGCGGCGAGCGACGCTGTTGGCTAACCAGATGCTTATCGTGCAATTGTAAGCGTGACCCTCTGCGACAGAACGCCAGTCGTGGGTAGACGTAGAATCGTGGATACAAGTAGAAACGCGAGTTGTTGCGGTTGTTGTTGAATTATAAAACAAGTTTGCGGCTTAATCCGCGCGACGCCAAGAATAACAGCCGCCGCGGTGGCTGAGTGGTTACGGCGCTCGGCTGCTGGCCCGAAAGACGCGGGCTCGATCCCGGCCGCGGCGGTCGAATTTCGATGGAGGCGAAATTCTAGAGGCCCCTGTACCGTGCGATGTCAGTGCAGGTTAAAGAACCCTGGGTGGTCGAATTTTCCGGAGCCCTTCACTACGGCGTCTCTCATAGCCTGAGTCGCTTTGGGACGTTAAACCCCTATAAGCCAAACCTTGCAAACCAAGCCAAGAATAACAGGCTGCACGAAATGCGGCACAGTTGTCCTTTATGCGTACGGTATACCTTCTCCTCGCACAAACAAGCGAGGCTATCGCATACAGAACACACGGTGAGCTTACACCTGCAATAGTGAGATGGGCTCCGTCGGATGCCCATGTATCACAGCGCTAGTTGTACAAGGGACGGTGACTCGTTTTACGACGTTCCATTCCGGCGTAGGTGCAAGAGCGACAGTAGCTTGACCGTTGCACAGGTGGGCACCCGTGCACATGCATAGACGGACGGGCAAAAATGATTGGACGTGGGAGACACGACGCGAAAACGTCAAAATGTAACCGCACAGTGTTTCACGCCCTAAACACTAAGGAACAAAAAAAATTAGAGGGGACACTTAAGGAGGGAGGAGGAGGAGCAGGAGGAGGAAAGGCAGGGAGGTTAACGAGACGAATAGCCGGTTTACTACCCTGTACGGGGGGAAAGGGGTAAGGGGAGAAAATCTTGAAGGAGAAAAGACAATTGCAGGAAATTAAAGTCACTATGTAAAGTCACAGCGTTCAGTAAAGTCACAGCCTATCGTGCAGGCCAGAAGTCTTCAAAAAGCGGAGCAGTACCTTGGAGGCCTTCACCGCCGACGACCGCCGCGGCCAGTGGCCGCGGGACACGTAAGCTCCGCCTTAAGGTTATGACGCGATAGCGTAATAGGTTTATGCAGAATTGGTTTTTCTCCACTTTACATTCATACATCCCTTGGAGTCCTCATGCCCCTCCTGGTGCAGTGGTGCAGCGGTTAACCGAAGTGTCACTGCCCTGCGATGGCAGGTGCTGCCAACGGTTTGCTATGTGTGACTCAGGTTGTTCTTCCCTAGCCGCCAATCATTAATTTAACTGCCACCTGTCACGGTGGGCGGTTTGCTCACTATCCGAAGGGTAGGTTGTGATGACGCCGCAAGGTCACGTGACCTAGGTGGCCCACCTGCCTCCTAGGTTGCTTCTCTGGGGACTTTTCGTGGCTTTTTTCACTCGCGGTCAACGAAGCCGGCGACACCAACAGCGCTGCCAGATTTTCTGCAACACGAGCTCTTTAACGGTATCGCGTTAAAAGTTCACTCAATATCAGCGCTGGTGGCGATGTATTAAGCAAGGTGCCCTATTCGGGCCGTCTTCAATATCTGGCGCAGCGGGAACTAGGAGAGAATGCTTTCGACAGGGCGCACAGCAGGTCGGTTCGAGCCTTGGCAATTTGGCGACTGAGCCAACCGACGCGCTGAATTGGTCTAGATGGAGGTGCATGGTTGGACCATACAGCGGCATCGGCCTTCCTACCCTGACGTCATTGGGCAGGGGTCCGATTCGGGAGGAAGGCACACACATGAAGGTTGAGCAGGCGTGATGACGCAGCCACTTGACAGGTCAAGCTGTCACACGACCACAGCTCGTACCCAGTGGGAAGGGTTGGGGTGAGAGCAGGAGGGAGTGAGTGGAGGCGCCGCCAGCTTTATGCCTCGAGGGAGATACCTGGTTCAAAGCTGCGACAGACAGTTGAGGCAACGCTGATGTAGTGACGTGGCTAGAAAGAAGCGTCGCCTTTGCTAACTGATCGGCCGTCTCGTTACCCGCCGTACCGGCAGAGCACGGTGTCCTCATGGTGCTCATGTCGATGTCTATAGACCGGAGACCGTCGCTCCGATCGCGTGGTCACAAATGGTGCGGAAAGCTTTTTGAAAGTGGCAGTAAACGTAAACAAGGGACGCTGAGTCAATAGTGGCTGCTTTGATGACATCAGGGCAAACTACTTGACCTGTAAGGGTGGTGTGAAGGGTTACGAGGGGCTCGTAGAATGGCCCACCAAATTTCCACGAGTTATAGCCCGAAAGTAGCCAAACTACGATCCGTAAACACAGCCCAAAATAGCGTACCGAGAAAACTTCAGACAATTTTTGAACCGTTTAATTAGGAGTCTGATAAAACACATTGAATTTATATACAAAACAAATGCAAACAAAAACTTCGCTCGTTTCCAGAACGAACAGCTCAACCAATTGCAGAGGTTTCAAAACGCGCCGGACAAAAAAAAAGAAAAGCTTGGTTAGTGCAAAGTCCTTGCAGCTCTTGACACTTCTACAAAGTCAAGACATTGTACGCAAGAGGTTCTCCAATGTTTCTCCGGGCATTTTGTTCCGCAAGTCAGTTTTTTTACGGTGACCTGACTGAACACTCATTCCGCTGTAGTGCTTGATACTAGCAACGTGAGCAGTGACATGACTGGTTGCGACAGCGATGGACACGTGTTCAATCCTGCGCTGTTTTTGGCGGGCCAGACGTTCTTTCAAAATATTTAAACTCAGCCGAATAGGCCATATCCCTTGATGGCGAGCGAGCAACGCAATTTAAAATACAAAGAAAAGCTTGCCTAAAAGGCTCTGAAGGCGCACGAACGAGACTAGCTGGCACGGTCGAAAATGCTAATCCGAAACACAGCATAGTTCTAAGGTGGGAAGAAAGCAACAACTACAGACAAATATACCACTTTTCACGTACCTTTGAATACAAGGCCTTTCTCCATTTTTTCCTGCAAGTCCACGCAAACTTATCCCATTTTCCCACAGCGGCGTCGTGAAGAATGTTGCGTCTCCTCTGTCTTCGGCATTCTACTGGTTTTACATTCTTTGATCAAAAGCTCGGGGGCTCGAAGGTGCCGAACATGGTGCCGAAGTTCGAGAAGCTCGTGCTGTTCGAGTTTGTCATCGCCGTTGTATAGAGCAGCGGTCAATGTGACGCATAATTGTTTCGCGACACGCGTTAAAAACGGCGGATTTCACGCTTAAATCTTAACCACTAAAACAAGTAGTGCAATATAGGCCAACCTGACAACCCTGGTGGCGTGCAGTTCGGTTGAATCTGAGCCATATATAGTGGCGGGGCAACAATGCCTCGTGTTGCATTCGATCTACATCGAGAGTGAACCCAAGGATTGCAATGGACCGGGCGAGACTTCATGCTTGTGGGACTCCGACACCAGGAGGGTGTTGCCGAGGCACAGATGGGACGAGGATGAGAAAACGTGACAACGATTTATTCACGTGGCAGAAATGAAAATGGGAGCTGTCTATACGGGGCTGAACACATGCTGTACAGTCGAGAGAAGTCCTTCGTTTCTTGCAGTCAAAAGTACACATATAAAAAATCACGTGACGCTGCTTACGTGCACACGAAGAACAGCCCCTTTTACGCGTTCATAACCTGGAACGTCTAAGAGAAGGTGAATGCACTCGTGCTTTTGTTACTGAAAGTTTACTTACTGACCATCTTGACTCGCGACACACATTCCTTGCAATGCCGTTCTTATCGTGCAGCCGACTGGGGAAGGCTGCCGTATTAAGCCAAGCAGTCATAGGGTTTAACGTAAACAGGTAAAGTGGGGACGCAAATTGTCAACCATAATATTTCAAAGAATAATGTAGCGATAAAACAATCCGTACAAACTGGACGGCGCTATTTCTGTCCTCGACTTTTCTACGTATTTTTTAACCACCACGTGTTTCGTTCAAATACTTTTTGTTGATGGGCGAGTTCGCCGAACAGACTTCGGATCTCCCCTGAAGCTCTAGCTTCTAATCCGAGCTAGTTTCTGGTGTAGCGGTAGACAAGCTTGCGTTCGGTCGTACGAAGACAGAAGGTGGTCGCCATGCATGTTAGACGCGCTGCTCCCAAGTGGCCTTCGCGTGTTTGTCACGCAGTTGCTTCGTGCTATGCACGTGGTTACCACGCGGAACGGCACAACAGCACTCCCGCGGCAACATGGTCCGACAGGTGCTTGTCCCGTTACTGAAAAGGAGTGGTTCGTCCATTTCTGACTTGTCACTAACGGTGATCGGACGAATCTCATTCTGCGAAATGTAACATCCGCCACCGTGCCCCCCTTTCTCGTATACATGCATGCAGCGGCCACAACGTCCCTACCCATGCATGACATCAAGCGTGGTATACACAGTAGATGTGGCAGGCATCCGCGCCTGCCTCCGTTCCGGTGGCGTGAGTAGGCGCTTGGGAAGCCGTCGTGGGTGTTGAATCCGGCCTGCATTGAGCGGAATCGCGGCTTTGGAAGCTATCACACGATGTTTGACCAAAGCGGGGATGATGTTCCCTGCATCGCGGGTATGTGTCGACCGGCTGCTGTAAACAAACTAGGTGTTAGAGGTGATTGATGTACGCAATTTCGATTTTGTCGTCGGTTGTGTTGAACATTGTGTGACTTTGAAGGTTCGGTACTGAAGTGAATTCCGGGTGGACGATGACATTGCGCATGACATCCCGATTCAACATTTCTAGCCGGGCGCGCCGTGACTTTGTCATACGAACGTACATGAAAATAGAAGCTTGCTCTGATAGATATTCTGGGATGGCAAGAAGGCCTCAAGGAGGGCGAGAGAAAGAGTGCATGATATAGGGATTACATACGGCAGCACATTATATGACTGAAATATATTGCTCACTTCACGAAAGCTTCAGCATCAATGTTCAGAGGGAAGTGGCCCACGAAACTCGTTTTCACGCACCAAGTGTCAACGTCGGAAAAATTGATCGATGCGATAATTACCGGCTGTGGGCGCATGCTGCAATCTTGATAAGGAATGATGATGCGCATCTGCCCAAGCACAGCTCTGCTTGCGTTTATAACACGCATTCAAGTATCCTACAGGATCATTATCTGCTGAGCGTGTGCCGTTATCGGCCGCTTCTCTTTAAGCTATAGGCACGGCTGCTACCGCATGGCTGCTATCACGGCTCTAGGAGCCTCCGTGATCCGCATTGGGAAATTAATGATAACCAAAAGGTAATGTACGGGTAAATGGACAGTACGGGTATATAATGAGTGGGTCGGAACGAAGCGTGGCGGAAAATTTGAAAACTCGAAATGGTTGCCGGGATGAAAGGAGGGTGTAATCAGAGTTAATCGATAACCATGCAATCAATGAAGTGAACGAGAAAACAACCATGGCGCTAAATCTGAAAGGCGACCAGTGTCGAGGAGGCGTCAACGCTTTCGCATTCTTCCAATGGGGGTAGTTACAGTGATCTCAATTTTTTTTCGTCACTCTATGGCTTTCATATGTCGGCGCATCATCCGCTCCAACGAAGTCATCCCAGGCGACATCAGGTCGGGCCAACCGCGCATCAACGATACGTTGCGACAAATCCACCCACACACGTCCGATAAAGTGGTGCTCGACAGCATCCTCCATCGTTTCTGGGCCCCTAAACGCTACCTTACGGAAGCAATTATTGATGCACTCCGCAGTGAGTTCCATCCACTGGACCTTATCATTCCACTTATGGCATACTTAACAATTCTGGGAAAAAAGAATTTTTGAGTGGGAAACAGTTTATGCATGCGATTTTTTGCTATAACGCAAGACTTCGGTATAACATTCAATATATATACACAGACCACCCACGACAGTCTTGCATATTTATTTTTTTTGCTATTAATATCTTTGCTATTGTCAAAAACGCTCCCAATTGGTTTTCCGTGGCAGTCTTACTGCTCGATACGATCGATAGAAACACGTTAAATGAAAGATCTTGTTACACATCAAAATAATGGACCATTACCTTCAGTATTTTCGTAAGAGTATCTGAGAAATTTTCAATATTCAAAATTTTTGTCCGAGAATTTTGGACTTTTTATGCGAACTGGGACGTCACGGCATCTGGTCGGTAAATTACTATGTGTATGCGGTGGTGACGCGCGGCCTACAGGACACCTTGAGCACGTGAATTACTCCCAGGTCAAGTGGCTGGTCTTGCTCTTCGCGTTCGGTGGCAGGAGAGCGCGGTCACTGCAGTGAGGGAAGGAAGCACGGGGTGCGCCGCACGGTTCTCGAGCACGATAAAGACCTTCCCATTTTTTTTTATAGCGAAAAGCTCTACTCCTCCAATGCTGAGCCTCAAGGTCATATGGCACTTGGAATTGACCTCTAACAGGAGGCGCACCGCATGTGCAAAATCGCGCTTGGCAGTCACGCCCGCTACTGCGCTGGCTGCTGCTCGGACGCTCCTCCTCGCCAGTTGTGGGCTGTGATGTGTACCGTGATTCACTCGTGCGCTTGGCAGTCACGTCCATCACTCTCCGACCGCCGCTCTGGACGCTCGCTCTTGCATTTGTAGCACGTGATTTGCTAAGTCCTGAAGAATAAACGGGGACCAAAGCTAAACCGTGTCTAACCACGCTTAACAGAGCTTTCGCTCTGTATTTCCTGGCTCAGGTGATTAAGCCACTGCCGCTTTTTGTAGCGATAGCTACACTACGGTAGCATTTTGAGCCTTCAGCGTGGCGGCGCCGCCACGCTGTCACGTGGTTGGTCACGTGGTGCGCAGCAGCTGCCGGCGGCGCGGCGCCGTGGCTGATCACGTGGTTGGTCACGTGACCAAGTTTCACTCGGCCAGCTGTAGCTATCGCATCACGCCAGGTTTAACGAGAGCTAAACTAGCGCCAATTTTTTTTCGCCGTATCATGGTCGAACTAAACGAGACACTCGGCGAGCAAGTCGCCTGCCATCCCCGTGTTACTTTAAACTTGCTACTTGTTGCACACTCGTCGAATAAAAAGAAAAGTCAGAAAAGAAAACACCTTTGTGTCGTGCATGTGGCGTACGTGAGCGTATCTTCCAAAGCACTGCATGCGGCCTGCGAGTCTTGCAGGTGACAAACGGAGACCGCCGGTCGGTGCCGTTCGTGCTCGTGCACAGAAAGCCGCTAGTGCGAAACTTACAGCACTTTCCACCAGCGCTAGGTGTCGCCTTTAAGAGCATGTATTTTTGACGGCCGCATCTGGTAAAAATTTTGTCGGCATTCCAACGTCCCGTAATTCTTATTTGTTGCTTATTTTTACCGTGTTTGGTTTTTTGGGTTGCCGCGTTATTTACGTACGAAGGGGGGAGGGGGTCACAGGGAGGCTATTGGAGACGCTCGTCGCTCTCCGCTCCTGCAAGAAGCGATGGTTTTCGAATGCGGGGTCGAGTTTACATCGCCTCCTCGTTCAGAATAACCGAGTTGTGCAGCCACAGGTCTTCGTTGTATCTCCGAACCATGCCATTACCCCAACACATCATTGGACGTTAACCCCACCCTCGTTCGTAATAAGCGAGCACTGGTTATAACTATAATCGTTATACGTGGGTTCAATTGCAGTTGGTATACATGGAGCATTATTTCACTGCAATAAGCACCATATTAATAAAAATGTGGTGACGGCCGAATTATCTAAAGCTTCAGAAGACGAAGTTGCTCCATTTGCGCAGGCGCTGGTTCGAATCCCTCTCGAGACTGTAAGTATGGTGAGTCTTTTGTGCTGTCTGCCATTCTACAAAAAAGTTCGGAATATTTCGGATAGCTTTGGCTTCATCTTATTCGCCAGGTTCGGGTATATGTTCTTTTCCATAACCTGACAATGTTCGCCTGAGTTTGCCGATAATGAGCTAAAAGCATTTCGTACTTAAAAACACCAATGTCCTGTGCCAGGGGTACGAAACTCCGGCTAGTTTCGGTTTCAGCTACTTCAGTGCTCTTAGTGACAGCAGGGGAATTGATGAATAGTCGTGAATCATTCGCGCACATGCATGCAGCCTGATGAATGTATTGGTTGAGGCACCGGGAAACGAAGTTGTTTTTTTCACCGGCGGTTGTTCAAATGACGCTTAAAGTTTTTGCAGCGATAGCCACACTACGCCGCCTCTTCGACCCTTCAGCGTGGCACCACTTGAGCTCCGTCGCGGCGCCGTTGGTCACGTGGGTTGATCACGTGGTGCGGCCGTTGGTCGCATGGGTTGGTCACGTGGTGCGGAGCATCTGCTGGTGCCGGCGGCGCGGCGCGCAACAGCTGTGCGCATGCGCCGTGTCAAGAGGGACGAAGATGAAGGAACACCAAGCGAAACGGAGCGGTGAAAGGCTGACTCTCCAGTTCGACTTAGCGAGTTCCACTCATGCAGACGTAGCTCTCGCGTCACTCCAGGTTTGACCAGAGCTAAACCACAGTCAATTTTCTTCTTCTGGCTAACGTTGCCATGACAATGATACAGCGCTCCAAGTGGCTTTTTTCCGGTCGCTATGGCAGCAGTTGGCGTTGGCGTCGGCACTGGCTCGACAGTGAGATATATAAGAAGTTTTCTACCCCCCCCCCCCCCCCCCCAATCCGTTGTAGCCTTCTCATAGGCTTCCCGCTACCGTAACCTGAACATCGAACGCATATACTCCGTCTGACAATGTTTACAATGAAGCACAAAATACCGCTCACGCCAGCAAATTAGCAGCGCCTGTATTGTTTTGTCGCAGCTGTTCGCGCATTACGGCGCTGCATCCTGATTGGCCGGCACTCTTTCTGTCGTATAGGCCAATCTGTCACGAGCGCTTGTAAGCGACAGATGCGAGCCAGTCACGAACCATTCACCCATGGTACGTAGTTCAGCCCCTAATTCGCTGGCTCCAGCTGTAACTTCCACCTGGGTGCCCCTACAAGTTGTGAGACAGACTATATCGCCGTGTTTGACGGCCTGAAACGGCACGGGCACGGAAAATTCGCCGCAGGTGTTCACGCTTATTTTCCTACGTCATTTTGTGCTGTATGTCACGGCGATGACAGCGACAGAGCGGTCCCAGAGACTCGCGAGAGCTGGGGACGCGTGGTGAGAAGGATTGCGCTTCTGCACGAGCCAGTATTCCGGCTGATACACAGCCGATCTGAACCTATTAAAATTGTATTCTTTATTCTATTTTAATGCATGAAATGAATTATACGGTTACATTTCAACTTGCCTGTCTCTGGTCTCCCGGTGTCCTGTATTTCGTGTCCTCTCAGATACGTCCATTCGTCTTCACATGTACACCCGTGCAAGGGTCAGTCTACACTACCTAGGCACCTGTTCTGTACCTGCGAAGCACCCGTGTGGACGCCGAACGTAGTGAAACGGTCCAACATCCCTTATACAGCTAGCGGTGTAATACATATATGCTTCGGAAGTCTACCGCACCAGCACAGGTCTATCTCGACTGAATAACATAGGAGCATCCATGTATTCACAAGCCTATAGGAAATAGCCTCAAACAATATATGGACGTCTATGGGAGCTCTGTTAACACAAGTGCTGTGAGAGTGTACCAGATTCGTAAAGAAATACTCTAGTGCATTTCATGTTGTGTAGGTAACCGAGGCGCAGCGCAGATTAACCTGAAAGCATTCCTTACTCTTATGAAAAGCTGTTTGGGGCTGTAGAAGAACTGAGGATCGGGCGAGTTGGTTGTGATTCATCGCATTAAGAACCAGCGCTAAAGAATACACACAGAGGACGAGACGAGACACACGAAGGCGCTGAACTTACAACTGAATTTTATTCGATAGTAAGTAAGATATCTTGCCGTGTCCTGTGCGGAAAAAGTGTCTAAAACGCTGAAGACATCCGGGCTCCCCTCAGAACTTAGGTCTGGTCCAAAAGTAGGGAAGTTGGCTGTTAGGCCGTACATCCACGCCCTTTCTCACCGACTTACAAGAGTAAGAACCCGATATGGTGTAAGCATGGTTTTTTCTGCTCCCAATAAACTGGGAAAAGTAGGGGCTGCAGTACAGAGGAAATGTGAGGGGAAGGTTAGCAGGAAACAATGCAATATCAAGCATGGGAACAAGTTTGTTACCTGTAAGAAAGGCGTGGTATAGCTTATTCCTTTGTCCTGCGGGCGTGTATACATCGGCCAGACCGGGCGGTGTATCATTGTTCGCCTCACAGAGCATGCCAATTCCGTCAGCAGGAAAGAAAATAGAAATGTATCACAACACTGCATTGCGTGGAATTGCACTCCGTTTTTTGTGGATACGACCGTACTGTTCGTACATGATGACCAATACACAAGGGAGATAGCTGAGGCATTCCACATTCTCAGAAAGGGCGATGAATGTGTGAGCAAAACATCGATTAGCTTGTCAAGCAGGGAAATGAGCTTGCTTCATTGTGGGTAGCGGGGTTGACGAAAGCGCACGTGCCTTGGAAATTTGTTTAATGTGTTGTTGTTGTTTTTTTTGGGGGGGGGGGGGGTATCGCATGTGGGTGATTACAGTGCATCTGTGTTTGACTGGACAACCTTACACGTGTGTGTATATTGTATAAATTGACTTCTAATAATAATAATTATTGGTTTTGGGGGAAGGAAATGGCGCAGTATCTGTCTCATATATCGTTGGACACCTGAACCGCGCCGTAAGGGAAGGGATAAAGGAAGGAGTGAAAGAAGAAATGAAGAAGAGGTGCCGTAGTGGAGGGCTCCGGAATAATTTCGACCACCTGGGGATCTTTAACGTGCACTGACATCGCACAGCACACGGGCGCCTTAGCGTTTTTCCTCCATAAAAACGCAGCCGCCGCGGTCGGGTTCGAATATAAATTGACTTCTTACTATCGAATAAAATACAGTTGTAAGTTCAGCGCCTTCGTGTGTCTCGTCTCGTCCTCTGTGTGTGTTTTTTAGCGCTGGTTCTAAATGCGATGGCTATTCGGGAAGCGGCCCCATTTGAAGCTCAAAGTAGGGTGACGTGGTGATGAGGCGTGATAACGCTTGTCTTCTTGTTTTCGCATGTAACATTTCTCTATAAGGACCGCAACTGAACAGATGTGAGTAGCAGAGACAGCCCCTCAGCGAAACAAAACCTCACCCAGTTGCCGGTTTAAGTCGCGAACGCGTTCCTCTCGTTGAAGAGTACAGTCCGTGCACGGCGGCCATAGGTATGCCTAGTTCTTGGCAGAGCGCGACGTGACTAAGTTTATTCATTTAGAAAATACTGCTGGTCCGAGTAGAGCTTCCAAGCAGTACTGCCATATACAGATGTCAAATGAAGTGTGTGGTAGACACAGCTTTTATTCATTCCTTGCTGAAGCGTTTTTGTACATAAGCCGCGCATACTGAATAATTGGAATGCGAAGTCTGTGACATCCGCGTGCTAACCGGAGGGTTGTCCGTATGATTTTCATGTGGTTTCTGTAGGAATTCGGCGTGATATGCACGATGCCATACGGCATTCTTTATGTGTCCTGGTCGTTCTGTATGCGTTAGTTTAAATATCGGAACAAATGCGCGTTTCCAGTCATCAAGGACAAATCCACTATCGTGGGAATGTTGGGTAATTGAAATCACTCCGTTCTTGCCCGATGTTCCACACGATAGTTATGAAAAATTAAATCTAGAGCATCATTAAAATGGTCGATGAAGTAATGTGTACAATCAGGGCTACGATAGCACACGCAAATCACGCACATAATTCCCGTAAAAGTGTTTCACACAAAGCACTTCAAAGGACATGACAATGTTCGCGTAAGGCGGCCGACAACACGCACTGCATGAAGTTTAGACGCCCGATCCGTGTATGACGCCCTGTATATCTCCAGAGGAGAAGGACATTTTCAGAAATGACAGCTCGCTTTTCGACTCGCACACACAAAGTACACAGACTCCATGGTGGAGCCTGTCTCAGCACCGTCAAGTCCCTCTTAACCTACGTGACCCAGACCAAGTTCTATTATATTCCGTGGCTCCGTCCTCATTAATCAACTGGTGGCTCCCTGAAGTTGCAGTTACCTTACAAAATTGGTTCACTCAGTGCTATTCTCGGATACATCAAGAACGAAGCCACAAATGTCTTAAAGGAGTGTCCTCCAGCCAATGGCGGCAATCGACTTTCATGACGTCGTGGTTAATGCCCTTGGACCTGCTAGTGTGATACCGCGGGAGTTGAAAGATGAAAAGGGATTAACCACCGCTTAATTACATCAACCGCGGCGTCATGACAATTGTGCCACACCATTGGCTAGAGGTCCGACTGTAACGGGTAGATCTGCCGACTTTCTTGAGTTGCATCCGACTATACCTCGGTAGAGCAGCTGCGACCTTCTGATCAAACCCTCCAGAGTGGAATGATACAATGGCCTGAAAGCACACCATTGTAAAATCCTGCAAACAACTTGGAAGTTTTATCCTAACTTTTACTCCGTCCTTTTTCGCTTGTTTGCGGCGCCCAAGCACACATTCTTTGCAAAGTGTAGACAATTCCTTTCATCTCGCCCACTCTTTATTTGCCGATTTTGTTCTGACACCTCCTGCACCAACTGCCCTGCTGCCTCTATGCCGCTGTACAGCACTCTCTCTTCTGTCCTGCCCACTCCCTCGGCTCCTCTCCTGGAGTGCCGCCCAGCCGTCGGCCGACCTACAGTACAAGCTCTCTTGGGTCAGTGAGGTGCAAGACCTGGTGAACGCTTGACTTGGGCTCTCGAATAGAGTAGATTTATGATTATCTTTTTCTCGCAAGAGGGTAAATAACGCCACGAAAACTGGCCACAACAAAAACAAATTCTCACATTCTGTCGTAAGTCGCCCTTTCACTGAGCGGTTTGCCAATGCTCGCCAATTATTTGGGCAATACGTGCGGTGTGTGGGCCGTAAATTTAGTAGGAAGCTAGAGTCCTGTACGCAAGGCCCTGTCACTTGGCTTTCCCCAGTTGCGACGCCGTTCGAGGTTTTCGCCTAGCAGGAGCACTGCAGGCCATAGCGAGCACACTGGCAAGATCTGCAGATAATAGTGCTCACCCCTTGCCTCCACGGTCCGGACTACGCACGGGAATGCAGTTTAATTGCGCGTGTGTGACGCATACATTTTTTTTTTATTCCGACAGTACATTCCTGCAGACAAAACTTGTTGAGGTGCGTTGCTAAACGTTCACTTCCCTGACAGGATTCCTAGGCGAATTCCAGCACCACCTTCCATCTAGACCGATGACGCTACACAGGCCCGATGAAGACTTTCTTATCCCGCTCACATTGCGCTGTTCGGGAAAAATCATCTTCAAGACAAACGCAGAACCACCCGGGTGGCCTCGTCAATCCCGCCGCAAGGCGCACAATTAACTGCCTTGCCGGACAGCCGACTGCCTTTCGCTTTCGGGCGTCCCCCGCACGCTTTCGTCCTCACGCGTGCCGCCGCGAGGCATCATCCGGCACCGCGGCGGCAACAATTCAGCGTCGGCACGCGGTGAATGCCTCCCAGGGAGAGCGAGAGAGAGTGAGCATACTTGGTCGGCCTCAGCGGTGAGCGGATGCTTTCCCCGCAGGGCCGCTATACGCGAGGCCCCTCGCTCTCGGCCTGGCACGGGTCCTCCGCATCCGACACCTGCTGGCACAGCGGCGGCGGCGGCTTGGTTCGCGCGATCGCGCGCCGGGACCAACAAAACGGCCTTTTGACGCCTCAGCAGCGGCGAGAGAACTGCGTGCAACGAGGAGGAGGAAAGAAAAAGAAAAGGGCATCGGAAAGCACACGACCACGCTGCTGCGGCGGTTTCCCACTCTTGCTGCATGCAGCCACACTCGCATGCCGGCCGCCTCGGAGCGCGCGTGCCCTGGCAATTTGATATACGGGCCCCGCCCCCAACTGCGGCGCGGCCGCTCTCGTTCGGCGCCGGCGTCAAAGAGGAGTAGGCCGTTTCCCACTTCCGCGGCGGCACCAGCGCGGCGGCCTCCGCCGCCGTCGCACCACAACCACTACCCGCCGCCGTACGCATGCAGCGGCCGCGCCGGCGTCGACTGACTGCGGCGACGCTGCTCGGCGCTGCCTCTCCTTCGCGTCGCCGTCGTCGTCCCGAAGGGCGCCCTCGAAGACAAGCCCGCAGGGGGGACGACTCTCCGCCGCGAGAGGACGCCCGCGGGAGGAGAGCCGCTCGTCGGCCCCACGAGGCTGCTGCAGCGAGGAGCGGAGGCAGCTGGCGTGTGCCACAGCCCGGCGAGCTCTCCGAGAGGCAGGCGGCTCGCCCACCGGCGGGACCCTTATAAGGACTCGGCGACACTTATAGCAGCCCCAGCACGCGGAGAGCGGCGGCGGTCCCGCTAAGCGGCCGCCGCTTTGCCGCACGGCTGCCCGAGGCGCTGCTGCCGCTGCTCGCTGCTGCTGCCGCCGCCCCGGGACACAGCCCCGAGGGGCGCAGGAGCAGCCCGAGCTTTTTTTAGGAGGAGCGAGGAAGACGGACCGTTTCGCCAGCAACAAGCGAGCCCGACGTCGCCGTCGTCATCTCCCAGCGCCGGTCGCCCCGAGCGGCGCATGAGTGTCGCTCTCGCATCTCGCTGGCCCGCGGCTCCTCATCTTCCCGGAGTGGCCGCTGCTCTCCCGATGTGACTGCGAGACCGAAGCGAGGCCCTGTTCGCCCTCTTTTGCTTCTTCTCCACGTTGGGCCCAGCTTTCGGCTCGTGTGTGTGCCGCTGCGGAACCCGAGATAGGTGTGACTCGTGCGCGGGTCTTTATTTAAGACCGCTGAGCTGAGAGTGAGGTGCGTGCGTGAGTCAGAAGTGTGCGGCCTGGGCCTGCCAGCCTGGACTGCGTCGTTTTCGTCTTCTTGGCTGCTTCGCTCTTGGAGTGTGTGCGCCTTCGAAGAGCGTGTCACAACTCTATCGGACGTAGTGGCCGAGCCTTGCAATTAATTTCTTATAGTTCTTTCCTTAAATCTCGCCATACATTTTTGACACTTTCAAGGTGCCTGTGCGTGGTCTCAACTGTTTTTTTCTGTGTTTGTGCTTGTCTGTGTTCAACGGTGTGTGTGTGTGCGCGCGTGTCTTCTTCAGTCTTCCACGGATTTCTGCAGCCACGTCTTGCCGTGCCTTGAAAGAAAACCGTGCGCTGTGCCGCCCTGACGATCCCCCGCGCCCTTCTCCTCTTGTGCTCTTCCCGGAGGAGCGAGAAAGTGGTGTCAAGCAACGCTCGACTCTCTCGTCTTGCCGCACTTCCTGCTTCTTTTTAAGTGGTGCGCATTTTCGGCTGGCCGCTCCTCTGCGTGTCGTTGTTTCTTCTGTGTCAAGTGCAGTTATTCTCGCTCACACACTCCCATGAAGGATCACCGTGGATGCCAGACGACGAAGACGCCGACGAGCCCTGCTCCTCAGGACTTGGGCCACCGTTACTCCGACGCTGAGCTCTGTCGGCGTGCAATGCTGCTAAGGAGCCTCGTGATGGCCTAAGCTGGAAACCGAAAGAACGGAGGATTATGCTGAACTATGCGTGCTGCCAATACGTGGTGACGAGAGTGACCCTGTACCACAGCGCCTTGGTGGATTTATCTCGAAGTCGTTCTGTGCACGCGGTCGAACACGAGCCCTGTTGCCCGGACCCCCAGTTCATTTCGGCACACGAATGTAAGGCCGTTCATTACGGCATATGTTCGCCGCTGCTCAAGCTGCCGTCGTTCGCTGTAGGGCCTGCCTCCCCCTCCATTAATATGGCGCCACAGCCTCCAAGGCCGCAGTCGGCGACGTCGACGGCAACAGACTTGAGTCTAGACGGGCTGGACCCCGTTGAACTCTTGGCCGTTGACCTCGAAGGCAAGCTGGAAGCGCTGGTCAATTCCTTCGTCGCCCAGGACAAGGTAAGGTCAGCCGCCAGGAAGTCGAAGACTGCTATGGCCTCGTCTCAAGCTTCGGGTGCCAAGAAGTTGACCTCGAGCCAGTCTTCTGGAGGAGCGGGCACTTCGAACGTTGTGCCATCCTACACAGGAAAGCAAGAATCGAAGGCCTCAGTGAAAGATGACTTGAGTAAGAAACGAGTCAAAACCGGGGACTCGGATGCAAAATTGAGCAAAAGTAATAACGACAAAGTGACCAGCGACACCGCACCGAGAAAAGTTGGAACCGTGCTAGTGACGTCTGGAACAGGAGTGACAACCAAAAAAGATGTGACTACTCGTGTCACGTCCACGGGAAAGAAAACTCCTGCGACAGGTACTGTTACCACGGAAGATGGCACGTCTAATCTGAAGACCGCGAAATCGACTTACAACTCGCACGAGAATGACACAGCTAAAAAGAAAGTCGATAAGCCAGGGTCTAAAACGAGGTCCTTTCTTACAGTTGATGGACGCGAGCACAGTCCTTCTTCAGATGCGTCTACCGACAGCGAGAGAACAGACAAGTCGCCTTCTCCAACGCCCGGCAGTCAAAGAAAAGTGTTCAAGCTGTCCCCACCAAGCGTCATTTCTCTAGTCACAGGGGCTCCCAAACCTTCGACGCACTCTCCTAGCTTCAGCTCTACTTACGTACCCACCGGGACACCCTCCAAATCCACTGCTGCATCGACGACCGAAAACGTTTCGGTTCGAGATTCACCGTCTCCCAAGGCAGCCACTGCGAAGGATAGTCCGAAGGACGCAGTTCGATCTTCCAGCTACCCTAGTGGCCCCAAAGAGCCCAAAGCTAAAGCTAGTCAACAGACACATGCGTCCGCGTCCTCGGAGAGCGGCAATGCGCCCAAAGAAAGGGAAACAGTGCAGGTCACTGCTCCGTCGACGCCTAAGCCCGTGGTCGCTGTGAAACCCGTTAGCGGGAACCGGAACACAACGGCGACGTCCTCAGCCATAGACTACGCCAAATCTCGATTCCAGGGCCTTCCCGAGCCTAAGCAGTTCGAGGAACTCTTCAAGCAGAAGCCCTGCAGAAATGGTCACGTCGTGAACGATGCCAAGACCCGCTGGGAGTCGTTGACCTCTCCTTCTACAGAACAGCTGTGGCCCAACACCGGCGGCGGCAAGAGCAGCGCACCGGTCGCAATCCCGGGAAGCAACAGCCACGACCTGGCTCCTGACTTGGACTCGCCGTTGTCGACATCGCCGCGGAGGCTCAACTCTCCCGAGGCGCTGTTCCTGGAGGCCAGCTCTCCGCCCAGCATCCCGCACCCGCGACTGACGTCTTCGCAGAAGCAGCACATACGAGAGCGCTCACTGTCGCCTACGGAGCGCACTCACATGCACGTGCCCGTGCGTCCTTTCCTCACCAAGGGATCGGTGGCGGAGCGTGTGCTACTCTTCGAGCGCTGTCCCGAACGCACCAGCCTGGAGCGCGCGCCGGGAGCTGCTAAGGGCAAGCCGACAGTGTACAGCACCTGGAAGCACGGAAGTGCGGACACCCACTCGGGATCTCAGGTGAGTTTGTGTGTCCTTGTTGACTGTATATGTCGCTGCTGAAATTCTGGCCTCGCATGTCCGCACCTTTGGTAATAACTTCACGGTGCTTACTTGGTGAACGAACAGACATTCTGTAGACCCAACAGGCGGAAATATCCAAGAGAAACCAGCTTTTGCGGCCGTACTGTCAGGAGCGTTTTCGGGATGAATCATCGAAATCAAACCTTGAGTGCGTGTATGTTGCGGTTCAGGGTGAGCGATCACTGCTTTCTTGCACCGCCTTTCACGTGAGATCTTTATGTTCCCGGTGTTTTCGGTGTGGTTTTCTTGCTATATTGAACAGTGCTACCGACTCATTGGTGCAGTACTCCTCTGTGGCAGTGGAACAAGGCGTGCTTTCTTGGAAAGCACGGCGACAAGCTGTCCACATAGCGCTTGCTGCAGCAATATGTCATCGATCTTTCTTCTGGAACGAGATATTCATGAAGTATGCGTTGTCACTCATCCTCCACGGTCTTGAAGGCGATGCAGATGGGGCGCGAAATTAGGGAAATACCGGAGGACAGCTTTTAGTCCTGCTTATCTCGTCTCTTGAAATGCACGCTGGCCCGATCGGCTTGGTTGTACACCAGAACATCTGCTGGGCGCATTGCATGGTACCCGTCACTATTACGTCGAACTTGAAACTTGAAATGTGTGACGTGGAATGAGTTAAAGGCAAATGCGCCGTCTCAGTCCGCCTGTCTACATTGCGAACACAAACTTCAGGTAATGGCACGCTTAAATACAATGTATTTGAAGCTAATGTCTTACTTGCGCACCATGGAACGCAAAGTGTATGAGTGAGGACGTGTACGTCACTTGATGCACGACCAACGCTTTGTCTACTGGCGTTTCATATTTTTGATGAGAGAATCAGCTTTGCACAGCACTCTTCCTTGAGCTTGTTCCTACAACGGTGGTTCCGTGTCCGATAGCAAATACTGAGAGCATTTTAAGTAGGCCAGCATCAGTTATGCGACAGTTGTTTGTTCTAGACCCTAGGGGTTACCACATTCAACTCCTCTTTATAACGGGCAGGGTAACATACAGCGCTCTTTTCTAGTACAATTCTTGCAGAGAGTCACGACCAGAGGTGGGCATTTGACATCAAAAATCTGGACCTCACCTCAACCTCAAAAAGAATTTTCCGACCTCACTCAACCTCAAGCTCATCAGTTAAGGGTGAGGTCTACTTAGACGTCCTCACCTCACTTTTCCTGAGGCAACTGCTGACCTCAGTCAACCTCACCTCCACCTCAAATTGTGAGGTTGAGGTCGGCTGCTCGACCTCAGAAAACAAACAAAAACAAAAGATAACGCTATTAAGAAGTTTTTCTGTTGAAAACAATTCTGAGAATCCTGTGAGACAGGAAAGCCAAAATGATCATGGTATTATTTAATAAGATGTATACAGACACTATTGATGTGACGCAATAGGAGAAGCTTATAATCTGGGATGAACCCTCAGAGAGTATATGACCTGCGGGTAGGGGTATCCCATACGCGGTTACCACCAGTACGTCGGTGAGTACTTTATAAGTGTCAATATTTGGGAACCTGCTTCGTGTATACTTGTTCGTATTCGAAGCCTCTCGCTTATTCACGCATGAACCGGTAATTCACAAACACAGCCCTTGTACACCATCTACCAAAAATTGCGAGGAGGGGGGAGGTATTCACGATACTCTTTTCAGGCTTGAGAACAGTTACCGAATATAAAGAAGCTGGTCGTCGATGTACCTTCCAATGCGACGGTTATGCAGGCGCATATCAGTATATTTAGACTTTCTAGCTCTATCCGGCATAGCGAGGACGCTGTTTTCAGTCCTCTGTATGTTGCGTTCGAAAACACTTAACAAGCTGCGACTGCTGTACATCAACAGAGGTGCGTTGTATTTATGTCTGTGTAGAAGCGAGCAGCTTCTTTTATTAATGCTGAAGCGTTAGATGGCTCACTTTCAAGGTCATATCCCGAAAAAGTGTCCGCAAGAAACGCCGCCATGCGACGTCACGAGCCGACGAGTCACGCGACGAAGATGATGACGTCGCATAATTAATTAACGCTAAATTATATAATCAAGTAACGCTAAGACTAATTAGTATAATTAGTGATGACATGTGAGTGCGACGTGCATACCAGGTCACGTGACAGCGATGTAATGTGCCATCAAACCTAGTCACGTGACGACGCTGTAATATGACATCACACTTACTCACGTGACAACGATGTAATTTCTCGTCATACCAGGCCCCCATCCACCCCCTTCCACCCCCATTTCGAGATTAATATCGATCCCACATTACTACACGTGCGTGCTTGACGCATTACAAAGAGTGCCCACAACCCTGTCCACATTAATGACATTCGGATTGTCCAGCAGGTAAACGCGCCAGTTCTCATGTATGACATAGTGCAAAGATCATGCAACGACACATGCCTTTGGCTCGCGATATGATAACGATGATGATGACGCTAACAATGTATCCTTATGAGCCCGGGGGAGTCTGATATGCCGCTACCAAATTAAAACTTGCCAGATTATTGATTAGATATTGTACATTACCCAGCAACCGAGCACAATTATTGTGCTGGAAAATAGGAATCCCAGCAGCTAATAATTAAGGATGATGATGTTGATGTTCCTGGGAGGTCAAGACCCTCCCTCGTTTCCGCCACTTCCCTCCAGGTGGCGATGGTAATAGTTTCGAAATTCTGGGAATTCTCCGATGACTCGGTGAACCCACGGCATTTTGAAAGAAATGGCTAGATTACGTCTTCGAACACTGTGCCAACTATTAAAATCACACGGGTCAAAACAAATGTTCTAGAGTGGGCAGCGTGAACCGCGCACCATGGCTCTGCGCTCAATTTTCTCCGCAGCGAAATCTTTTCTCGAGACCCCTCACCCCGGGGAAAAAAAAAAGCCGCCTAAGTACTCGTACGTCTTAACAGAATTCTGGGTACCATTTCGTCAATCAGTCTGAGACAAGCTGCTTTAAGTCAATCACTTGTTTTTCTTCAAAATTGAACTAATCAATGATACGCCAGCATCCTCGACGTTTTTTACCCACGAGCACCGCGCGAGCATTCTGCGAAGCCGTTAAGGTGAACGATGGGTCTCTGCAATATAGTTGTCCAAACAGGGGAAACCGATCACGAAGCGTCATTGCATGAACACTGCGGTGATGCGCTGCAACTCCACTTCGGAAGCGGCACTCGTCTGAGTAAGACGTGGCAACTGCAAAAAGTCTCGACCTCACTGAAAGACGACCTCACTCAGCCTCAAACTCACGCGTGAGGTTGAGGTCTGATTTGCTGACCTCACTCACAAAATTTCGAGCCGTCGCCGACCTCAGGTCAACCTCACCTCACGACGTGAGGTTGAGGTCGAAATCTCATGAGGTTGCCCACCTCTGGTCACGACGCTCTTTAGTTCGCTCTTGAATGCAAGCAGATAACTTGTAACACCCTTGAAGATAGCTTGTTTTTGACTGGTTTGTGAGCGTGTTGGCCTCCTCTTGTCGCCACTTCCCATGAGCGCTGCTATTTGCAGTGCTTTAGGGGCGAGGTTCAACTGCAGTGACGCGAAATGTTTTGTGGTCATTTGTTAACTTTACGTAATGGCGTGTTGTGTCAACTAGTCCCGTTCGAGGCCTTACGTGTACTGTGTCATGACGTCCACCGTGGTCACGGTAGATATGGCGGACGGCGGACATTAACTAACGCCGACCTTATCCGAATCTGTACGCAGCAACTTTGACAGCAGCCACACAGCATGATGTGGTCCGAATGATGTCGCCATGAAATGCATAGAAACAGGGGCAACCCACCACCACCTAGACAATGTCTAGATAGTGTGTGCAATACCCATAAAAGGCACGCAACTTTTTTCTTACACCCTCCTGTCTTAAAACCCTAGTACGCTTAAGCCGCCTCCTGCCGTCGCCTGTAAGGAAAAAAAAAAGGATCACCTGAGTGCGTTGCTCTGACTGTTCAGACGACACGGCATGCTGGCGGGGCGCGCGTTACATGGTCCGCTGAACTGTATCGTTCTTCCAATTATAGAGACGGAGAGGCGAGCCCTGAGTAGCGTTAACATCAACGCAACATTACGTTAATCTGACGTGATCGGGTGCCGCAACCTGGTATGGTCGCCTGGAGCTCGAAATTTCTTGAAGGTCAAGAGGAGTCGCACCTCCATCCTCAAGTACCACGGCATCTTTAGAAGACGCGTAACTGCTTTCATAGAGCACCCTAAAGCAGAGCTTATGGCCTGGGGATTTTTGACCAACCTTAATTGTGTGTACGCAGTCGCCTTCTAAGAAACAGTCAGCAAGTTTCACGTTATCTTTGGCCGCGCCGCAGAATCGCTGTAGCCCGCGTTTCCGCATCACGTGCCAGGCCAGCTGCCATTCAAGTCCTTG
Source organism: Amblyomma americanum (assembly GCA_030143305.2). Classification (NCBI taxonomy): domain Eukaryota; kingdom Metazoa; phylum Arthropoda; class Arachnida; order Ixodida; family Ixodidae; genus Amblyomma; species Amblyomma americanum. The sequence continues at coordinate 75,594 of JARKHS020030447.1, forward strand.
CACCGGTACAGCAGTTGCATTTTCTGACAGTCCAGTTATACTGTCGCACACGATGCGGCATCATGCGAAGTGTTTTCAGCATTGTGCAGCCGTTCAGAACGCGTGGTTGTCCCAAAGAACCACGTGTTCAAAATTTGCTGCCGCCAGACAGTGCGAAAATAAGAGCGGGACTGCCCAGTTTGCTGTATGTGTTGCGAGGGGGTAACGTGACATAGAAAAACATATCCTCTGATGAGCATTACTGAGAGGTAACTGGGTGGCATCAGACAAGTGAAGAACACAAGAGCACAGCAACGGGACACAGCAGAAAAAAACAAACCACTCGGGACTGTTTGTACTCTTTATCTCTGGGCCGTCGTTGCTTTATTGCATTGATTGGTCATAAGAAATGGACACTTTGTTGAATGCACGCAAACAGCAATCATACCCTTAACCTAAAGGTTATAAAGCAAGCTCGCCACGAGGTACTGTAATAACCCTCACACACACTATGCAAATCGTGCGTATGAGCAAAATGAAAATTGACGTCGCGGTTGCAGCAATGTAACGCGGAATTCAGTGTGAGCTAGAGGCGTCAAGCTTGTGAAGCAGCACGGTCTTCGTCGCATCTTAGAGTGAGAGAGAAGAAATTTACACAGCCAATTTATATTGGAGTATTGACGTCACGACTTCCGTATCGTACGATGTGGATAGCGACTACCTGCTGTCCAGCACCAACTGCAAGTTGCTTCCGCATTTGTCACCCCTCACCTCTTTCATTTCATTTCTCCATTCTGCCTGCTATCCTTTATTTCCGCTGCCCCAGCTCAGGTGCTTCAGTGTAGATGGCAGATGCCGGGGCTAGCAAAGATCTTTTCCTTAATTTTTATTATTATTAAAAAAACTATTTATTACTCCTCTCTCCACATACCGTGCTTCCTGAACCTCGTTTAGAACACAAGGAAGGCTCGAACCCGACATCCTCGTCCACGCGGCTGCGACACAACTGTGATATGGTTATGGTTGTCAAGGTAACGTCGACTGGTGAAGATGCAGCCGTGGAAAGCCTAGCGCTGGCAAGAGAACAATGGGGTGGGGGGGGGGGGGGCAATAGAAATTTATTCAGTTGGAAGAGGGGGGTGCGGGACCCTTGCTCCCCCTCCGCTTGGATACGTGCTCCTGTAGTGAAAGAAGTGCTGGTATAGGACATCTCATGCGCATGTCTCCTCTTGCAGCCGCGCGCGCATCAATGCGACCGATATCTCATGGGGCTTGAGTTAACAACAGCTGGCGCTGTAAAATAAACGGCGGCAGAGAAGAAAATGCGTTAAGCAGTAGATTCGCTCCAGAGCTAAGTTGAGGCAGTCATTGCTCTTCTATGGTGTTTCTCCATAACGTGACAGTTCATATGTGGTTTTCCTATGCCATATTCCCCATGGAAGCGCTCTTTCGTTTTGGGTGTGCGAAGCCCACGACTCAGCGTTGCGAATACGGCTTCGCGTACAGTCTCTGCTGCCGACGTGTATTTTCTCAACTGCGAACGCGGAAACGCAGCTATGGAATGCGCCCCGCCGTATAATGGCCTACGTATGCGTATGCGTCATCTGCCCTCTCCGTATAATTCTCTCTCTCCTGGCGCATTGTGGCCTCGCCCTAGAGCGTCTCGCCGTCGATCATGCAACGTCTAATCAGCGCCGCGATCTCAATGAGCGTCATAGGGCGCACACGCCGTCGCGAAGGGGGAACCCTCGCACCGAACAATAATAAAAGCAAAGTCGCCAAAATCGCCGCGTTGTTTAATGGATTGCAGGCGAGCACTCACATTCATTTCCTTCCTTCTTCTTCATTGTTTCTTTTTCTTTTGTTTTTTCTTGCTTTCTATCCTTCCATATTTTTCTACGCATGTAAGTCTGAGGCAAGCTGTGCTCCACACGTTGCCAGCGGGCGCGTACACTATAGTATATATACCTATATACCTGGTGGGGAAAGTCGCATGAAGTCGTAAAACTACCGCCGCGAACCGCCATTAACCGCACCGACAGCGCCGCTCATATGCACATTGCACGCTGCGGCCGACTTCCATTCTTTGCCCCCTTTAGATGCGTGTCCTCGCGTTTAGACCGCATAGTCGAGCACGCAATAGCCGGAGCGTCAGCGACTCTGTTGTACGCGTGATAACGTCGTGTCGATGATGCGTGGCATTGTGTGTCTCTGCAGCTTGGACACAAAGGGGCGTAAGTTGGTCGCGAGAAAAATGAAAGGACGAGGACGTGGCGAAAACGTTTTTCGAACGAGCATTTTCGTGCGCGCTTTCATTGCCGAGTCGCAGAAGCCGCGCCGCTGTGTACATTAGAGCGTCTGGCGAAGCACGAGTAACTTCACTGGCATTCTGGAACCCCCCCCCCCCCCCCTCCTCCTCCTCCTCCTCCTCCTCCAAACACACACACACTTTCTTTTTCGTGCTTCTAGCTTACCTAGGAGAACAAGAGACAAAGCTCATCTCATTTTTCTTTTCGTGCGAAAAATTGTGTCTGATGCCTCCTTTGCAAGTGCGCTTAGGCACGGTCTTGATAAGTATTTGAGTGGTAAGGAAAAATTAAACTGTCTTGAAGCGCAGACGGGAATCATGCTTTAGAAAGTCGGCATGGTGTTTGTTATCGCTTTCCTTTCTTGCTGTGTTGTCACCGCTGCAAGATGCTTTCAAGCGTGAACCTACCGGATCAGATCACGTAGCGTTTCTATTACGTGAACAAAAGGCTGGTTAATTCAACACGCATTCATAATGAGCATGGGCTTAATGAGCGCAGCACAGGTCTAGAGACTCGCTTCACCCCTATGCTCTTACTACCTCGCGTTTTCAATTGTTGTTCTCGGTTGTAAAATAGAACCTAGGATTCTTGTAAACAATAAACAAGCGTAAATTCCGATGTTTAATTGCGGTGACGAAATATATTTATATACCTCGGTCAATTAAGCGCGTCGCCTGTATTTGTGAGGCAATTCATCGTTTATAGCGGCGGGCTTACGGGGAAAGGGGGGGGGGTGCGATCACAGCCCCCCCCCTCTCGTTTCCCGAATGCTTCCTCTAAGATTAGCCCATATACCCCGAATGTTATACGAAAATGTCCTTGACGTGTCACTAAAAGATTCCTACTGCTTTTTTTTTTCGCGCTTACTCACTTTCCAACAAGCAGACGCCCCGTAATTAGCATCCAGGTGGTACAGAGAAGAGATAATATGTCCGGTGCAACTTTAAAACCCTCCAAGAAAGCAGTTTCTATAGCTAATTGACACGGAGTCTCAAGCGGCGTTTGCAAATCGGAGCTGAAATTACATGTGAAAGTATAGCAGCTGCGTCAAATAACCCGCTTTGCCTGTAACTATAGCCAACTACACTCTGCGGCTCTCCAAGACGCGTCCTAATCTACATTCGGCTGCCGAATCTCCTCCACACGTTGCCTTCAACCTGTTAGCCGACTGAATATCCAGCCAATACCATGGCGAAGGTAGCGTCTTCATTAGAAGAAGCTGAGGTCAACGCCCTTCTGCAACCGATGCCGTCCGGCCTAAAATAGACGCAGGCGGCCCGCGCCGCCTGGAGGGAGTAATGGGACTCCCATCCACACCGCCGCCATTAACCTGCTTTGTACGGTTATTTGTCCCGTTAGCGATATCCTAAGAACAGGAGCGTGTGTGTGGCCGGCGCCAACGGGTTGGCCACTCCCACTCTCTTTGATGCTCTTCGACGAAGCCGGCGTGACGACCCAGATGTGCAGCGGCGGGTGAAGCTGCACGCATTCCATAACTGCGTATAGAATGGTCGAAAGTGCTAGTTTTGCTGCGGCGTTGGCAGGAGAGAACTAAGTAGTCGTCGCGTTTTTTTTTTTTCATCGATACTAGAATGGTGAGTTGGTCCCCCGGAAAAAGTAAAGACTTGTCTGAGGAGAGGCGGGCTTGTGCCAGAAAATTGAGTCTAAGTTACTGGTCTTTTGATTGTAGATTCTCAAGAGTTTCTCCTTTTCTTTTTTATCGCGCGAAAGCACTTGTCCGTTTTTTTAGTAAATAGTCCGTTTTCTTTCCGAACAATTGAGTGTGCTTACGTGTTCTTACCTCTTATTCTCGTCGAACTGATTTCGAAACGCATCGCGAAATTGAAGTCGAAACGTTCCGCGCAATCACTTCGGAAACCGGCTGTCGAGCACATGAGCGCGCGCGTTATAAACTACACTGTAGTGACTACCGACACAAGGCAGGCACTCAGAAAATTGAATAAGTTGCCAAAGAAAAAGTGAAAATTCACTTCGAAAAACACAGGAAACGTCTACTGCGCTGCTGTGAAATAAGAAACAGCTCGCCAAAACATATTTTTCGCATGAAATTCGCAATTTGTTTAAAATTTTTCCTCAGTTGTGAGAAAAGCTGAATTGCATTTCCTGACTGAGCTTGGCCAGTCCACTTAACAGCAGCCCCTTCGAACGAGTGCCTTACTGGCTGCGCATATATTCAAGATAATTTAAAACAATTATTGCGAACGAATTGCGTATAATGAAAAAAAAACGGCCCATATGTCGCAATAACATACACAAGTACTCTCTTTTCTTTCTGGGCGCTGTAAGTGGGTAGGACAAATTTGTTTATTTAATTTATAATTCAGATTGCTCCCAAAGGCCATCATAACAAGGGCGATACATGAGGAGAGGAGAATCACTGGTATTGGTTGCGTAAAAACTCAGAAAAGGCACAAAAAAAATGGTCATCAGAGCCAGAAGCGAAGGTAGGTGAGCATTATTATCATCATCATCACCATCAGCCTGACTACGCCCATTGCAGGACAAAGGCCTCTCCCATGTCTCTGCAATTAATCCTGTCTTGTGCCAGCTGCAGCCATGCTATATCTATAAGCACAGCCACAATCACATAGGTGCAATCAGAAAGCAAGCAATAAGATATTGCAAGGCTTGAAGTAATCAAAAGTGCAAAAATTAGGCATAAATAATGATGACGTGTTGATGCGTGAACTATATGTCGTATTCCGTGGCACTGAGTGATGATAAGGCGTTCTATTCTGTTGTTGTGGGCGGTATGAAAGAACGTGGCTGTAGTGGGTTGAGTGTCAGTTAATGCGTTTGCCTAGAAATTAAAGGCCACGACGTGTAAAGGTGGCTGAACGTAGTGGTGATTGAAAGAATTCAAGGGAGAAATACTAGTGATGTAATTTACGGAAAAGTGTGATAAATTAGCTATTGTACGGCATAGTTTTAAGTTCTCTAGCTCAGCATCGTTTTGTAGCGGTAGCTACATTACGGCAGCATTTCGAGCCTTTAGCGTGGCTGCGCCGCCACGCTGTCACGTGGTTGGTCACGTAGTGCGGAGCAGCTGACCGCGGCGCGGCGCCATGGCTGATCACGTGGTTGGTCCCATGACCAAGTTCCCCTAGGCCAGCTGTAGCTATCGCGTCACTCCAGGTTTAACCAGAGCTAAACCACCGCAAATTTTTTAATGCTGCGATGCTAATGTTTCGGGAATAATCTGAGAATATGAATCCGGCAGGGCGATTTTGCAGGGCTTCTACAATGCTGCTGATGTGTAAGCTTGTTCGAGATCCCATCTGGCAGACGCGTATTCAAGTTTAGGACGAATTAATGTGATATCGGCCAGTTTTTTAAACACACATTGGAACTTGTTTGAAGTTACGCTAAAGAAAAGAAATACTTTATCCAATGACAAAAAAAAAACAAGACACACACACACACGTTCACTTCTAGAACTTGGCAGCTCTCCCGCGCTTTCAGTCTCGTTCGTGTTGCGCCCAAGGTAATTCGCCAGGGAACAACCTCGCCTCAAGCATACCTCGGCAGTTGCGTGCCACGAAGGCTCCTTTTGCGGGGGCTTCCTCCATACAGGTTGGTGGCTTCCGTTCTCTTCCTTCCTGCCTTTCGTTCAGCCACCCCCTCTTTGCTCGTGCAATGCACCAGCGACTGCCTTCTCCATTGGGCACGCTTCTTTTCGGTGACCCACTTGAGTCGCCGCCGCCGGCTCCGCCAGCGCGCAACCTTGGCCCGTCACGAGGGTGCGCGCGGCCGGCGGGCGTAGCACATAATCGCTTTCCTGCCACTGCGCTAATTGCGTGCAGCACTGCCGGAGCTTAGGCGATCGCTGTACGTACAGCCCCTGTGTGTCGAATAATTTTTTACTTTGTAATTTGCGTTTTTTCTGGCTTTCTGTAAATGCGGCTCAGTACATGAGTGAGGGACAAAAAGATTGTCATCTGATACTGCTGGGTATGCAGGCTGCCTCGGGACTTTGCGCTAACTTCCGCTGGCAGCACTGCTGGGTTGCCATCGTCGGGCAGCTGTGCCAGATTTTCAAGGGTGGCAGTCTAACCTGTACGCCGCACAGCCACGTTACGGTAACCTGTACAGAGTAGCGGTTTCCTGGAAGCGCTTTGATTTGCAATAATAATGACAATCAGTTTTTAAGGAGTGGCTACGAATCAATTCTCCAAGCTCCGGTTTAGTATTTATCATTCGCGGTTCGCTAACATCCTCTGAAAACTCAGTACTCAGTACATTTTCCTGTCTCACGTATATAGAAATGCGATACCAGCTAAATGGAATGAATCATGTACTGTGGGACGCTCTAAGCACTGAGCGGGCGTGACAAGCGCGTTTGGTGGTTCCAGAAGGGACAACTAAGTTACTCTCGGAGATCCTGATTTCGGTCCTCCAAGCGCGAAGATCATTCGCACACTTGCTTAAAATAGCAGCGGTCATGGTAGCTTGCCAGGAGCTGAGCTGTCATTCAGAGCCGAAGCTCAGCTGTATGTATACGCCTCTAAGCGGGTTGCATAGGTCACCCTCAGCGAAGTGTTAGTCGCGTTCGATTCGTCGGCAAGGGCTGAGGTCACTTCTGCACAGCGAATACAGATTTCTTGATGCAAATGTTTTCGGGGAATCCCCCAAGGCGGATTAGATTCGTAATAAGGGAGTAATTACTCTTTGGCAGCCACCCAAGCGCAGTCATGCGGCTACGAAGGAAAGCTATACAGCTTTCCTACGTAGTTAACTTTGTAGTTAAAGAAAAAAATAGTTAAAAAAGTAGAAAGTAAGGTTTTTTTTATCTACGAAGTTTCTGAGAAAGCTGTATAGCTTTCCTTTGTAGCCGTATGGCTACGCTTGGGTGGATGGCAATGAATAATTACTCCCTTATTAGTTCTTGATGCAGCGCCTAACAGCATCACGGCACTAGTTAGAGCGCCTTTGGTGCTAGCACCTCAGCGATATCGGCGATGAACAATTCATTCATCCATTCGCGGCCGCCATCTTGCCGAACCTGTACTCTTAATCTGCTCACGCCATGCATTGAAGCGACAGGGCAGATTCCTCAAAAATTACTCTTGTCACACCGAACCCTGATGAACATTAGCAATATTGTGTTACAGTCTCCGAAAAAACTAGCAAAACTTGAAACGAGAACCTCACTACAACAGCTCATGGAATTCTAGGTGCAGCTCTCTTCGTACAGCATAGGCCATGATACACAGCTGCTCAAGAGAACTGGTGTGTGGCTTGGGGGTGACCATCATTATCATCATCATCATCAATCAAGCTGCCGTCCACTGCAGGACAAATTCCTCCCCCTCGGTGTGGAGACAATGCCTGTGCTGGGCGGCCCGCGGCCGTCATGTGCTGTCGCACGTGGTATGAGTTAACAAGCATCACGAGTTAAGAGTTCACATTATGAAGCCATGCGAGTCGGGCACTGCTGCCAAGTTCTGTACATAGCTGCCCAGCAGTGTTCCCGCATACTTGGCGCTGTGCAGAGTGGCGCATTCATTTGTTGCCAAGCGGTAACTATAGTTAAGGTGGCCACCGGAACGTTGCAAGTAACGCTGAGCGCGACTGTACAGCTAGCTGTATACATACATACCTCCGCAAATTTCACAAAACTATCTGCCCATCTGTCTGCCGCCCCTGGTTTTCCATCTCTCGAAATCCACTCCTTCACCCACGCAGAGGGCTGCCAGTGCAGTACTTAACGTGCCTCCGATGCTATAGCACAAAACACAGACTAGCAACCGCGTCAGCAGGAAGCCGCATACACAAGTCGCTCTTTCGATCCATCGCAAGCAGCATCGCTCGACCGATGCTCTGCACGAGGGGGACCGCGTCGCCTCGCGCAATCACGTACGCGTAGTGCGTACACGTGCGGGGACGCTGTATCATCGCGTGGCGCCCAGTCAGCGCCCCGTGGGCGACGCAGACAGCTGCGGCCGGCTGCTCCGCCTCCGCACGCCGCGGCATGGCGCTTCCTACGGCGCCTTCGAAGGTCCCACGAGACACCCCTGCATCTTCCGTGCCATCGCCGCGCGCAGGCAACTGCCGCGCCCAGCTTACCCCGTTACGTCGAGCACTTTGCTTGACCTTTTGCATGCCTTGCCCAAGTAGAAGGACGTCATTGGTGTGCGTGCCTGACCCTTAAGGATGCGGGCAGCAACGACGCACCGTGTGTTGACTTCCGAGCGAAACATTTGCCGGCGCTGTTGAACTTAGTGCTCTCTTCCTTCTTCTGCTCATCTTGAGCAGCGAGCCAACGAGTGGGCGGGAGGGCGCATGCCTGCGCTACGTCAGTGTTACAGACGGTAGGTCGGGAACTCCTGCTCCATTGGACATTTATATAAAAGAAACAGAATGGAAAAAAAGATTGCATGAGCGCAGTAGAAGCCGCTCGTCGGTCGTGACACGTGTCGCAGGCAAGGTGTGCTTTCTTTGTTGAAAAATTTTCCCAAAGCTCCAGGTTGGTATCTGGGTGTTGCAGTGAGGCATATCATATGCCGAGCGCTCCAAATCTGGGGAGGGTGAAATTAGCTTGCACCCGCCCGTGTCTATAGCTTTAGTACAGATGGCGCTACAAAACCCGCACTACACGGCGCATTATCAAATTCCGATGCACAGCAAGGCCGCCGGAACTTTTGAAAAAAGACGTTACGTGGAGCTCATTAGATTTCGTCTGCAGTTCTGATGATCGGGAGCAGCATGGTCGTCTTGCGTATTTTGCATCTACTGGCATAAATATGAAATGTCATCTAGAACGCAAGCACGAGGAAAGCACCCCGCTACTTCATTCCCTTCTTTTTCGCAAGTTCACTAAGTTGAGTGAGGGAACGAAGGTTACGGTCTATTGGTTTATGGAGGTTTAACGTCCCAAAGCGACTGAGGCTATGAGGGGCGCCGTAGTGAAGGGCTCGGGAAATTTCGACCACCTGGGGTTCTTTAACGTGCACTGACATCGCACAGCACATGGGCCTCTAACATTTCGCCTTCATCGAAATGCGACCGCCGCGGCCGGCTTTCGGACGTTAAACCCTTATAAACCATAAACCTTAACCTTAGTTCCCTCAGTGAAGGTTAAATTACAGGTGATCGATCACCTGTGTTTCAAGCAGTTTTCATAGTACACTCACAACTTTTCGTGAAGCACCCTCTTGTTACCGATGTGTATAGGCATACCTTAAGTAGGCGGACGCCGTAGTGGAGGGCTCCGGAAATTTCGACCACCTGTGGTTCCTTAACGTGCACTGATATCGCACAGTACACCGGCCGCTAACATTTCGCCTTCATCGAAATGCGACCGCCGCGGCCGGCTTTCGGACGTTAAACCCCATGAACCATAAACCTTAACCCTCGCGCCCTCAATGAAGGTTAAATTGCAGGTAATCGATCACATGTGGTTCAATCAGTTTTCATAGTACGCCCACAACTTTTCGTGAAGCACCCCTTTGTTACCGATGTTTATACGCATACCTTAAGTAGGCGAGGCTGGCGCACCTTTCATCTTTGGTGCTGTTGCTCCGGAAAGCGTTCTTCGGGAGCTTATCTGCGTTCATCGCACCACCGGCGGCTCTGACGTCACAAGCGGAAGCCTACAGGTGCTCACTATTGATTGGAGAGAAAGCGTCCCCGTCGGGACAACATGGTTGTTTTTCTTTCCTTGCATCGTTGGAAATGAATGATCAAACGAGGCCTGTGACGTCACAGTACAAGCCAAAGAGCAAGAGCCTTTTGTTACACTTACTGGCCACGGCTGTCTATACGTTATCAGCACGCCTTGGGGAGCACGAGCCCGGCCAGAAAAAAAATAATAAACGATACCGTTCCTTGACGTCAGAGGCGGTTACGTACAACTATATATACGGCTGGCTGTGTGGCTTTACGACATCGGCCTACAGTCAAAAGAAAGAACGAAACGTGAAAGAAAAATTTTTGTCAAGCTATTTTCTTTCGCTGATCTTGGACCGTGCGTGTCAGTGGCGCCGACGCAGTTTGCGTAACCTGCGCGTTTTGCGTCAACTTCCGTCGTACGCAAAACGCACAACCCCGGCTGTGTACGCTGGAATTCCTCGTGCAAAACTTGTCGTTGGAAATGAATAGCATGAACGGTATTGAAGGAAGGACAGGTTACCATTTACTTTCGTACAGGCGTATTTTGTGTTGAGAGTGTAGAAGGAGGCGTAAGGTAAGCTTGAATGCACTGATCAAGATAACGTGCAAAGAGCATGAAACTGAAGATGGCTGACAGTGCGACTGGTGTCCACTGACGAAAGCGCCCATCCCGAAAAATGCGACCTATTTTGCGCTCGGCACCGTTCTAGCCTGTCCATTCAAAACAAATATTGAAGCCCTTTAAGAACGAATGCTATTTTGCGCCCGCCGCGACAGCATATAAGCCACGATGCTTCCTAGCCCAATCTGCCTGATCCTGTGGCGCCTTCGACTGCGCTTCCATGCCTCTGCTGCTCCAGGTATTTTAACAGATTTCTAAGTTTCCGGTTGCTATCGGGTAATCCAAATCTGACCAGGCTAGACGTTTATTTGCACTTGCTTCAGCAGCGGCCGCCTTTAAACGGGATACACTGTCATTGTCTCATTCTTATAGCGCTTCCTCTTTGCTTAGGGGCGAAGAATGCAAGTCGAGGGGGCTGATTGTTTGGCTGACATTTTCCGGTCGCGATCTCGCGAGTGCGGCGTAAACATCCTTGTCTCGCGAAAGAATGTTTTGCCGATACGGCGTCTCGCAAGTGCTTTTTATTGGTGACTTGAGGGAGGCGTGGTCGTAGTGCGTGCGTTACTTCCGCAAAGGATGTTATCAGAGCAGTCAGTTCTGCACTCCAGGCGTTAAAGATTAAATTTACTCATGGCCTTCTCATGAAGGCATAAGTGGAAGTTTTGAAGTTTGTGCGGCTGTGTGAAGTTTGCTTTAGCTACATGCCAGACTGCCGAGGTAACGCGGTTTTTCACGCCTTCTGCAATCTATATACTTTTGTTTGCGATTGTTCGTATTCAAATAAGGCGCGACCAAATTTTGCTGTCATGATGTGCGTGCTTTTACAATGCTGACCTTTAGCCGTTCGAACAATTTGTACAGAAAGACAGAAAAGTACCTGTCAGGGCGCCTGGGGCAGATTTTTTTGTCCAGTCACCAAAAGACCGCCCGATTATTTGGCGCCATTCTGCAACACTGCCTGTCGTGTGCCGTATGCAGACACGCTTCGAGCGTATAGCACCTTCCTATTTCTCGACGTGCCCCGTTTGTAAACAAATCAAATAAATAAATAAATATGGTCGTTTGAATTACGGTTAATACGCTACAAGGCTAGGTAAATTCCGCGCCGCACAAGCGCCTAGCAAACGGATGAAGCGACCACATATGAACTCCCTGTTACGTGAGTTCGGTGTCAAAGCGACAGGAGATGACAGAGGACCGTGGCTACGGGGTCACAGGGTGTGTGGCTTCACTCGCTGACATTTACAAACACATCTGCTGCCGACAAGTCTCCTGCAGCGCCCCCGTTGCCGTCGCTGCCACAGACGAGCAGCAGCGGCGGTGGGCACACCGCGTAATTGTTCCTGGAAGGACAGCCCGCAGCCCCACGCATTCTCACGTGTGCGTGGGCACAGAGGAGGGAGGGAGGGGACAGCCATGAATTGGGCCTTGTTTCGGCGGCGGAAAGGCGCTTTCTTTGGGGCGACGCGCCGCTTGACTTTGTGCGTGCGTGCGTTTGTGTCCTTGCGTTGTGCACGTGCCCTTCTAGGCCTTCTCCACGGGCCTCAGCTTTCTATAGCCGCCGCACACTTGTGCAAGGCCGTCGTCGTGTGTGAAGGAAGGCGGAGGCCGCTAGAGGGATGAAAAGATCGCGGAGGGCGAACGCGCTTGGCACATGTCGCCATTTTTCTCCCTCGATGCTTGTGCAATTCGTCTGCGCGCCGTCTGTTCCCGGTCGTGAGGTCAGAGCATTAGGAGCTGGGTGAGAAACAAAGTGGCCAACTTGTAAGCGCAGCACTTAAGACTCGTTTCTTGGCCAGTTGGTTCATGGGTATACCTAACGAAAAATATTCCGAGAATTCTCAGTTTTCTTCAGGGGGGAAAAGCGACAATGACGGCTATCCTCTGCCATCTTCACCACTACAGCGATTAGAGCGGCTACGTGGAGGTGGTTTTTGGTAGTAGTGATTTCCCAGTCACCTAATCAGGAGGGCCCGAAAGATGTTGTTAGATACGGGAGGACGTTATTCAACATTTTCGTCAGCTAGAAGATGAAGTAGGGATAATCTTTGGTCACGAAATATCACGCGAACGCTGTTCGACTCGGAGGACGTCCCGTGAACTGATATCGCGCTTAAAGAAATCCGTAGCCTGTAAACAAATTATTAAATGGAAGACAAGATAAAAACACAGGCCATCGGGTCACTAAGCTCAACAGTGCTCTTCCTCGAGCCGTGCCTTCTCCATTCGTTGTACTTTTTCACTTGCTCCTTTACCTCAGGCTTTTCTGCACGACTTTACACTAGCGCAGTGAAGCACCCCTACACACTCACCCTGCGCGCCAATTACTGTCCGTCGGGTTACCATATGCAGGGAGCGCTGCGGTGTTCTCCGCCACAGCCTTATAGCGAACCGCGGGCGCGGAACCTGCATTGCCGCCTTTCTCCTCGTCGTCTATACATAGCAGGGCCGCCAGCACCAGCTCCGCCTCGCTCAGCCTCACCTTCACGCGGTAGCCTGGCCGCCAGCTCAGGGGCGAGCCGCGCTCGCGCGAGCTGTCGTCGCCTCGCAAAATAAAGCGGCCGCTCCGCCCGTTGGCGGTTGACAGTGCAGCTGCCGCAAGCGGCCTTATGTACATAACAGGGCCCGGCACGGAGCCTGAGAAACGGGCGTTTATTTTACCACACCGACCCCCTCCCTACTCGTTCCAACTGCTTTTTCTTTTTGCTGTTTGTTTGGTGTCCTTGTTTCTTTACCTTGTATTATTCTGCCATTGACGAACAGGACAAACAAATTGGAGACGGCGTGTCTCAGTCCCCCCCTCCTCGCCCGGTGAGAGGACATGGCTCTAGCGCGGGGAATGACGCTGTTTCCAACTGTCCCAAGCGCGACGCGAGCTTCGTCTGTCGACCAGCTGTTTTGCGAGCCTTAACTCTGAGCCCCCCGTCTCGCGGGTTATGACTAAAGACCGAATGTCTCCCCTACGTTCCGCAGGTGCAGCTAAGAGCCGAGGCGCCCGTGCCGACGCCCAGCATATTATAGTGCTTGGAGAAGGAAATGCATGTGTGGTGCTCAGGCTTAGGGTGGAAAGCTCCCGCCTTGCGTCTTTAGATAGCCTAGTTTGCTTTGCACTAAGAGCGAGAGAGAGGGAGAGAGTGCGTCATTATCGCGTGTCGGTGTGTGTGAGTTGGTGCTTGCACACCCAGTGATGAAATAGGCAGTTTCGCAGCAGGAAATACGCGCGCATTTCCTTTCATTGATTTTCTTCCCGAGCTAGAGGTGTCAATGTGGCTCCCGTGGTGGACACCTCGTGCGCCTGTGCGGCGCTGGCGCGCGTAATCGGCATTTCGTCCTTCTCAGAGTTAGGATCAGAGACGTCATTAGTTATGGACAGGGCATCGTGGGGAAATGGACTGAACAATTGGGAAATGGATGTATTGTCGCTTCACTGAAACGTGTTACGAGTGACTGTCGATTACTGATTGGGGGAGGGGGGGAGCGTTTGGGCCTAATTGGCTCAGGTGAGGGCGAGTTCTGATTTTAGGCGTCAGGTGTGCAAAATGAAGTCTTCGCTGCTGCAAATGATCCTGATGAAATTTTTCAACGTTTTCTTACTCGACTAGGGGATCCCGTTAAGGTTTGATTCGCCGTCAGGGGGTCCTTGCGCTCACAGGGAGGAACCCGCAGGCTAAACAGCTTTAGGCATGGGCAGAACCCAGCTCAGTTGCCTTATTCATGGAATCCCGCAAACTCCTAAGATTTTTATTCTGAGGAAAGAAGGTTTCTCGTACTTGAGCGCATGAAAGCAAGTCGCAGCGGGGTCTTTGTCGGGAGTGATATTTTTTTTCTTCCATAATGACTGAGCTCCAATGTGGGCGAATAAAGAGAGCGACGCGACGAGGCGACAACAGCCGTCGTTCGCTCCGTCGTTTAGTGGACGACCCCCAAGCAAGTGTAGAAGACAAGCGACGTGCGGTGCCTGCGCACTACGGCGTAGCAAAAACACGCCCGTAACTTGTTCTATGTCCTCTCTCTTAATATTTTACGGGTGCGCCTTATAACCAGGGAAAAAAGAAATATAAGGCGGCGATGACCAAGACGACGCGCTTGTTGAGGCAAAGACGTATATCGAGGGAGGAGCAATGTGAAAAACCGGGAACGGCCAAGGGAGATCTGAGTGGCTAATCGCGAAAGGGCTTCCGGACGACGAGAGGAATTTTCTGTGTACGCAGAACCGAGCGATGAGGCAAGCGACACGGTCGAAACGCTTCGCGCGATAGCGCCGCTCGCCTGAGTTTTCACGGTAGTCGAGGCCGAAGAGGCAGCTGTAGCTCTGGCAGCACTGGAGGGCTACCGATCTGGCAGGTCCCTAACAATAATAACATACTCTCAAGCAGCATGCCGTAATTATACAAACGGCAGAATTGGTCGCAGAGAACGCCACATACTCTGCTCAAGCGACCCGGGAAACAAAGTTCAGCGTACCATAATCTGGGTACCAGGGCACACTGGCATAACAGGGAACCGAGAGGCGGATAGGATAGTGCGAGGGCATACCAACCGGGCGTCCGACACATCCGGCCTTGAGGAACCCGAGTCAGTACCCATGGGCTACTCAGATATCCTAAATTATTATAAAGGGGTCAGACTCAAGTATCCACCCCACATAAGGATCTAAGCAGAGAGGATGCTGTTGCATGGCGACAGCTGCAGACGGGTACTTTCCCGAATCTAAACCTTCTTAATAAAATGTTCCCTACGCAGTATGAGGCTAGGTGCCCATGGTGCGCAGAGAAACCAGATTTATACCATATATCATGGGCCTGTCAAAAGATTGAGCGTCCAACTATCCATAGAATGAAAAACCCGAGTGCGGAGCAGTGGGAGAGTATGCTTTCCAGCGTAAGCTTGAAAGGCCAAAGGTGCCTAGTAGAGCGAGCTCGCGAGATGGTCGCACTCAGTGCAGCCTTGGACTAGGGCACCAACCCTGTGAATGAAGAGGAAAGACGCCATCTGAAGACGCGAAGATCTCTTTTCTAGAGCTCAATAAAGGTTTTTCCGATCCGATCACGTACATGGATATCAGCCTTAACGGATTTCAGGATGCAGACGTGGATGCGGAATTAAACTGAGAATAGTTTTGTATCAAAGCTCCCCGCAGCAGACAGAAATGAGTGAAAAATAAACTCTTCTCTAGCTTACTCCATATTATGAAAGGTAGTGCACTAGGCGTATGTGCGTTTAGAGTGCACTACAGTTCAGAGTGTTGGAGGCATATGATATTCCCAGGGGTTGGAATTTTCGGTTGACGAAGAAATAAAACGATAAAGGTACGCCGAATTCGCTTTTAGAAATTCGGTTTCACCTGAAAAAGGTCAGTATTCTTTGCTTGCAAGACATAGCTAGCAGGCGGCTGAGTGCGAGTTGCACTCACTTTAAGGTGAAAATTAACTAAGTAGGGAAGCCATGGGCATGATGCGACGATGGTATTGTAGGATAAACTGCGCAGTTGTGCGATTTTAGGTATTGCTCCGATAGGTTACACGCCTCTGCAGCATCGTGTTCCATCATCTCTTAGCTTTCTTCTGGCTAAGCTCTGTTTCTTCACTATTATCAACTGCTTAGAGCGGTTAGTCGGTTTATTAGGTTAATGAAATGCATGTAGGACATTGAGACGAGACCGCGAACGGATGTCCCGAAAAAGAGTGTTTAGGCTACCGCGACGATTGAGCGGCAATTCCGTGGCTGCCATCAACACGCAAGCCGCGTGATGTCCCGCCCTCGCGCTCTACGCAGCGTGGCAACCCATCGATAACATGTCAACTAAGTTCTTAAATAGAAGTAAACTTCCACTTCCGTTTTGTGTTCATTTAATTTGAGTTACTCTTTTAATGAGGGTCGCAATTTTTTCTAATGCACAGCTCGAAGTGTACCACCATTTGCAGATTAATTACTGGTAAATAAATTGTTCAGGATAACAAAGGTACTGAGATAGCCTTTAGATGACTTTGGAACACACATAATTGCTACATTAAGTCACCGAAAAAAGTCAGTATTTAATTCGTCGAAAATAATATTGGCCGAAAAAAACAAGCCGAAAGTAGCGTCCTGAAATAACAACCGAAAAAAGTCAGCCGAATTTTTAAAAAATAAAAACCGAAAAGTCTAACCCCTAGAGCCCATTCCCCAGACGTGTGCGCTTTCTGGCGTCTCGTTCATTCTCGGCCATTCGTCAGTGTAGGAAGGTATAATAATCATTCTCGGCCATTCGTCAGTGTAGGGAGGTATAATAATAATTATTATACCTCCCTACACTGACGAATGGCCGAGAATGAACGAGACGCAGGGTTGGAGCCAACGCTGCGGTGTCTGGGTGTAGGGAGGTCAAAGTAGCGTGTTTTGTTCACCTTTCGCTCCACCGTCAGACTGACAAATTGCCATAGGCAACGCTCCCACTTAGTCGTCATCGTTGGCGCCAAGGATAATTTAAAGGGCTCCATTTCCGATCGGGAAATCGCAGCGAGTTCCGCTACTTCCTACAGGTATACACGCTGACCGAACTAAAACACACCGGAAAGACCGTAAAGTCGTCTGACCGCCGCACCGCTTTGTCGTGAATGCATATTGGTTTTCCTGTTCTACGGTGCGTACGCGGCTCGGTTCGTAATATTTGCGTACTAGGCTCCTTTCACGAACAAACAAGCCCTTCTCTCCTCCTCCTCCCCTCACCTCGCCCCGTCCAAACTCCGCGCCGCTTCCTGCTGTTCGCGCGCGTGGTTCCTGCGCCACTTCCTCATTGGAAAGAGAGCGAGGGAGATAAAGGCAGCGTGCGTGGAGGGACGAACGATGCCGTCTCAATTCCGTTTGACCCCGCGGGGCGCCTCGTCAGCGCTGTCGGAACACACGCCGCTGCCGAGCAACGGCAGGGGTATAGTCTCGGGTTGACAGCCCCCCCCCCTCCCCCTCCACACACCAACACACAGCCACGAGGTTACATCCTTTCCCTCTTCCTCTGTTCTCTTCTTTCAGGCATTCGCTCGTTCGCTTATCTGTGAGCGTCGTTTCATTTACGTTCAAACGAAGCTCAGGAAGCGCGTGTGTTGCGTTTGAAAACGAAACAACGAGGATGGTTTCAAATTAAGGCCGAGCCTTACCCCCCCCCTCCCCCTCTGTTTTTTTTCTTCTCTTTAGAGTTTGAACTACCCCAGGAGAGGGCCTAATGTAAAACAGTTATAACGGTCAGACGTCAACACAGCCGACAGAACGACTGCGTCGACGTCTTCTCCAAAGTCCGAGCCTAATTGAAAAGAGGAGTAACACAGGGGCACACACGTAGGCTGTTGTGTGCGTTGTTGGCTTTCACGAAGGCTGTGAATGGAGACGGCAACTGGAGACGGTGCTTTGGACAAAGGTTAACGACTGGCCGGGAAGCAGCCGTTTTATTTTCGATGTTTACCTTGTTTGTAAATGGCGCGCTCCGAAAGGAGGCCAGGGGAGGGTTTGCGCGCAGTTTGCATACTCGGTGCTTCGAGAAACGGTGTTTTCCTTCCGTCCATTGGAGAGACAAAAAAGAAACAACTGAAATGCAAATTGATTTTCTCTCCGGTCTCGCGAAATAGGCCCGGTGCCCCGTTTTAATATTCGCCGGATGGTTTGCCGTTCGCACGCGCGGGTGAACATTCCGGTTGGGAGCCAGTCGTCTTGCTCGCTAGGTCGTTAAATTGCTAAGCCGAGAAAGGTAGGCAAAGAAAAAAGAATTATACAGTAGCACTCCTAAGTGCCATATGACTAGGGCCAATCAATACGTAGTGTCAGGCGCTTATCCATTTTTGTTTTTCGTTAACTAAAGACGTGCTCCAACGGGAACGGGGGACGCTCACAGGAAAAGGTTTCGCGCATTTGCTTTGCACTACAAAGGTACTTTTCTTGTATTACTTTCTTGCACAATGTGCGCAATGACGGACCCAGCTTACCGGTAAAGGTCTGCAGTCCCGCGGTGGCGGCTCTTCAGTAGGCTGTGTATTTCTATTTCTGAACCTATTGGTTTGGTTTGGTTTGGTTTATAGGGTTTAACGTCCCAAAGCAACTCAGGCTATGAGGGACGCCGTAGTGGAGGGCTCCGGAATTTTCGACCACCTGGGGTTCTTTAACGTGCACTGACATCGCACAGTACACGGGCCTCTAGAATTTCGCCTCCATCGAAATTCGACCGTCGCGGCCGGGATGGAACCCGCGTCTTTCGGGTCAGCAGCCGAGCGCCGTAAGCACTGAGCCACCGCGGCGGCTTGTTTCTGAACCTATTGTACAGCAGGATGCCGTATCTCATAGACAAGGCTTTTACCCCAAGGTCGGACATTTGATCGCGATGGACGGAATCGGCTAAGGCCTAATGCTCAAAACTGCTTGTCCCCTGATATTTTAGGGCATGGCCATGAGCATCCACAGGCGGTAGAAATTAATCTTGAGTCCTGCACTATACGGCTCGCCTCATAGTTCAGTGTGTGCGTTCAGCGCGCAAAAGCACAGCAACGTTACACAACTCAGGGAAACAAACCAGCCGAAACAAAACTCACAGAGAGGAAAAGGCCCGCACATGCAGGACGACCCTGGACGACACGACAGCTTCCAGCATCATCGCGCTTGTGTAGTTCTGCTTTTGTGTATACGCTTTCTTCTCCCGCTGGTTTCTGGTCCGGCAGAATCCGAACCAAGCGAAACAACGAGCCACGCGTCTTCATTGTACCAGCAGTGCGCTGCTTCCAAATGAACCTGTGCACAGGTCTCCGCTGTCCCCAACCACAGCGTAGCTGTCCTGGCCGGGCCCGAACCCTTGATTTTGAAAGGGATCGCTATCCCGGCTGGAAGGTTTTTCCAATTTTCGTAAAAACAACTTACTATACGCATTGTTTTGTCTTACCATCCATATCAGCTTTTATTCTGAGGAGGCGGGAAGGGACGGAGCTTCTAGCCAGGAGTAGATAGTAGACGTTTTCAGCATACAGGCAACGTGCTAGCGTAGGCGTATACGCGTGGCATTGTTGGCGTCAGGCGGAGCCACTGTGCATGCACAGGAGGGGTCCGGTAAACCGATATACGTCTACGCTAGTACGTCGCCGGTATGCTGAAAACGCCTAGTAAACTATAGACTACGAGGTGGTGTTGATAAAACGCCGTTTCGAGGACGTCCCCTGGAGGCGACCACTATCTTGCACCATTTTACTTCGCAACGCTATACTGTCTGTTCTTGCGATAATTCATGGTTATGTGCGCATTCCTGGGGTTTCACCGTTGCGAGAGACGGCACAGGATAAACAAACACTCACGCAGCAGTACTAGGCGTATACGTTCAGTGTGTCGCGCGTCCTTATGATATCTTCCTTCTGTTTTATACTACCATCCTTCACAAACAGCCACGTTCTGTGCAGCGTCTTGTGCACGTTAAAAGGGCTCTGAAACGCCTTCCGAGGAGAGCACATTAAATCACTTAATCGCTGCAATGTGTTGCCATGAAAACCAGAGCCAAATAATACTCTTCTACACGCAGCAGACGACCCACAATCACGCGTCAAAGTTGGCGAGCCCTTCCCGGCGACTTTTTCATGCTCGCACCCTCCTCCGTCCCCCGCATCTGCGTAGACAAGGTGAGAGGTGGCCATTGGTTAGATTCTTTCAGACGTCAGGCAGCTACCGTGGCCGCGGCCAATAAGCCGGTTAGCTCCGGCGGGTCGGGAAGCTCCGCTCCCAGAGGGGTGTCGGCGAAGGAGCGCCTACCTTCCAGCGTGCAAAAAGTGACGAGAGGAGAGGGAAAGGTGCGAATACGCTGAAATTCAAATTTTATCTGTAGATAACTGCTTCTACAAAGCGCATTTAAAAAATCCTTGCTGGACACTATTCGTGAAGCGGCGTGCTTCAATATCTCAGGCATCTCTCAACTTTATTAGAGCCCCCTTCACAGCCCTTTAAAGAACTCCAGGTGATCAAAACTGCTCCGGAACCATCCGCTAAGTCACCTCTTTCTCTCCGCATTCCTTTTTCCCGCGGCGCGGTTCAGGTATTCATCGTGAGTGAGACATTTACCTCGCCTTTCCTCATAACACTTTCGCATTAGCATATCTCCCGTCCGATTAACTGTTTCCCAGCGCAACGGAAATCGTTGTAGCTCACCTCGCAAAGCCGCTTTACTTCTTTATTCCATGGGTAAAACTAGTGGTGTCGTTTCTCTTTTTTCTTTCTTGCGGTACGCCGTTGGAAAAGGAAGGGGTGGGAAGGTGGAGAGGGTTTAAACGGGGCGTGGCGGTGGCGCGCTCCACTTTTGGAACCTCCGCCGCCGCCGCCCTTGGTGTCTGCTGCGTGACGACCGGCCCGGCGCAGGCATGGACCGAACGCCGGGAGCCGCCGCAGCAGCTCCGACGGCAGCCGGGCGGCAGGGCTCTCACCGGAAGCGGAAGACGCCGCAGCATCCTTTTCTCTTCCTCTTTTTTTCGGCGTCGTTCCGCTCCGGCGAGAGTCAACCACCTCGCGCGCCAAGCGACGACAGCGGCTGAATGCGAACGACGCATCGCGAGCTCGCGCGCCGAACGGAGCACGCGACGACCGCACGCGGAGGGAGATGCCAATCTGCACCGCATGCATGCACGCTATGCAGACCGAGCGACGGGGGCCGGCGAAGCGTGGAAGTGACTGCGGGGCGCAGCGGCCCTGGCGGCAGTGTGCGGGGACTCGCCAGTAATCGCCCGTTTAAGTTCTGTCTGTATGCGAACTGTTCTGCCCGTCAGAACTTTCGGGAAACGTACGGGTGTCAATAGACGTTTTAGCATACCGGAGACGTACTAGGGTATAGACCTCCTTCACCCCGCGACGTCACCAAGATGCGGTGGCGCCGTTGTTAGCAGCGACTTTCGCATGGTAGGCAAAACAGGTTCCGCTTGCCCGTGCCTACCGCAGCTACCGCAGCTACCGGCGGCTGCTTCAAGCCTGCGCACTGCAGAAGCAGCATGTATTGACCAGCTGCGTCACTGCTGGATCCGCGTAGTAGCATAAAAAAATATAATTAGCCTCGATAGGTTTTTCGCACATAAATGCCGCATTCGGAAACTGGCTAACAGGCATTGGGCCACGATAGTAAAGCGCGAAGTCTGGGAATCGATAGGCACTGCCACTCAATGCACTTAATAGTATGCAAGTTACTGCGTTCATTCACTTGAACATCAGGATAGCAGGCTGATAATTGTTCAAGGAAAAAAAAAGACACATGTAGCTGCACACGTACTTATCACCTTGAGCCGGAGTGCACAGGGCGCCGGCAGGTTCACTCGCCCCCAAGGAATGCGTTCGTTTGTTAATAGCACATCATGTTTTAATGGCGCGTTTTATGGCATTTAATATTTACTTGAAACTGTTTCTTGATAGGACGACGTAATTATTTGATTCGAGTAGAAAGAAGTTGGTAAGTTGTGTCACTCTTGCGTGGTCGCATTGGTGTGCTTAGAATAGCGTACCTTAAGTGTGCTAAACGCCATATGCTTTTTCATTGCATCATGCATGTGTCATGTTTCATGAGATAGTACATGATCGCGAAGCTTGATTGGAAAGAAGCAGCCGCAGGCGTGCTACTAACAGACACGCGGCGAGATGGAGAGGGGACGCAGAATGAAAAGTGTTTTCGTTATTTATGCATACGATATGTAACTGAACTTGGTGAAAATATGAAATTCCTACGCTAGTTTCAGTAATTCCTTTTATTTATAGCTGCACCTGGTGGAGTTCTGGCTAATTATAGTCAACATCCTCGTCAAGTCACCCCAAGGTCTTAAATAATTGAGTAGATAGTGCGCAGTTTTTTT
Source organism: Amblyomma americanum (assembly GCA_030143305.2). Taxonomy (NCBI): domain Eukaryota; kingdom Metazoa; phylum Arthropoda; class Arachnida; order Ixodida; family Ixodidae; genus Amblyomma; species Amblyomma americanum. The sequence continues at coordinate 97,958 of JARKHS020030447.1, forward strand.
TTATGCCAGCATGTACACAAACCCTGTTCTGTATGATGACGCCATTAGTTCTTTTTCTAGATGATCAGTACGTATGCATACATAGTTACATGAAAACGTTTCTTACAAAAATATAACTAACACAGTACTACTGCACGTGTAGGCAAAAAATCGAGAGATTTATTACGCTCCTCCACGTCTCAGGAATAGTTTGCGACAAATGGAACCATTTGATTTTCATGCGAATTACGAAGGTGAGTGATCCAGTCGCAGAAATTGTGAGAGGTCAGAAAATGAACTTTAAAGTGTATTCCCTCGTTTATGGCCTCTTCGCTTTCGCGTTGGTCAAAGATATGCGGCACTGAAATCAAAGAAATTACCTCAATTTTTGACGACCGCACATCTAAAAAGCGTAATTTATAAATTTGTACTCAATATTTTGCTACAATTTTTCGCCATGAAACAAGACTCCAGGGCTATATTAAAGAAAATAATTATAGAAATAAAATTTTTTCACCAAATCGACCAGCTTAACAAGAGGACAAGTCGGCCTGGCTGGTGCGTGGTCATGCGGTTAAAAACAGCGTTAAGCGAGGCAGAGGAGATCAGGGACAATAATAATAATAATAATAATTGGTTTTTGGTGGAAAGGAAATGGCGCAGTATCTGTCTCATATATCGTTGGACACCTGAACCGCGCCGTAAGGGAAGGGATAAAGGAGGGACAAGACGCTGTCCCCACTTTTCGCACAGCGCGACACGTACATATGTCAGCAGACGATGAGCGCACGTCTGCTCTGACGAAGCAACGCCAGCGCTTCCCCTCACTACTGTCCCGAAGTAAAATCATTCTGACTAGTGCAGAGTGTCAAAACTTATTTTATTCAATGCCTACCGTATAAATCAACGGCAGGAACGCTTTCTACATGTTTACTACTAACCATATATACAATGCACAGTGGCAAACTATTTCTCTGAATACGCCGCACGTGGCCAACGCGAGCTTGTGTACTTCGACAAATTACTAAGTTGGAAGCATCAACCATTGCTATGATTCGCAGAAACTGGAAACGCACCTACAACCCTTGAAAGCCCGCGCTCAACACCTATCCGCAACGCCACTCCCCGACCTTTTGCCTACCACGAGCCCGCTAGCGACTGCAGCGCCACCTCGTTTGTTTACAAACATGCAGAAGGTATATAACGTATACCGGTTTACCGGACCCCTCCTGCGCATGCGCAGTGGCTCCGCCTCACCCCAACAATGCCTCTGCACATGCGCAAGGGGGGTCCGGTAAACCGGTATACGTCTCCAGTATGCTAAAAACGCCTAATGTTGCTTGTCTGACGGCTGTTGGCGCCCGGGCGTCTCTGCTGGCGCAGGTTATTTCATATCATAATTAAAGGCCAGGATGTATACATTTAAGCGAAGAAAAACGCGCGTTATATTCAAGAGAATTTCCACGAAATGCGGTTCTGGCCACCCAGTCAACTCCATGGCATTCGTTGTAGGGCATGTATATACGGTGCATGTCCCCTCATGGTTCCAGGATTTCCAGTGAACTGGTTTGCGTGAGCGCGAAGAATTAATCTCTCATCGGCGAGTTCACGTCCCATTAACTTTTCTCGACGATTGCGTACGTAGTTCATTAGGTCGATAATTCATACTCTCCGCTTTTGTTGTGCCTGAGTTGTTTTAACTGCACGACCGAACGAGGAAGAGGTTGCTCAGCTTGTGCTGCTGGAGGACCCACGTTATTGTCGTCCCCCGAAAAAGAGGAAGTAGGAAAGAGAGAGAAAAAAAGAAAACGAGGCTTCCTCACCGCGACCGCTGCTTGCCAGCTTCGCACTCGTGATGCGCCGTCTCGCAACCCCGGGACAGACGCCAGAGGCATTTCTCTGGGGAACGCCAAGAGCGCGCTGCTGGTGCCTCCACCCTTTGGAGTGATGGCACGCGTGCTCGACTAGGAGTGCGCGCCAGCTTCGCCTGCGCTGCTGAACCCGCGTGTACTGTATCTTTTTTTAAATTTTCTAGTTATGTATTATGGTTGGCTACATTAACTTGGCGATATATACGAAGTTTCCGCGCGTTGATAATCGAGGCGTTAAAGCATTTTCACCAGACCGTAAATTTTGCGCCCTTCTGCTGGAGTGTGACAAAGTGTCCGTTTACTCCGTCGCGGCGTAGCTAAAAATTCCCCGGATTGTTCCATCACGCTCAAATCAACCTCACTGAATTGGTGAGGTCTAGTAGTGGCCGCAGCTCCGTCATCCAGGCAGGTGAGCGGGCACATCAAATCACTGCGTTCTACTTCCGCTGTGTGCCACACCCTCGGGTCCGTAAGTTGCTTTACCGCAACAGAAATAGACCACGTTGCGCAGACGAACAGTGAGGGCAAACTGTTTCGTTGAGTATGGCGATATTACTCTGCAGTCTTCTCGCCTTTCCCAGGACCAAAGAAGTGAATTAAAGAGCAGAAGTGTAGCAGTGGTCATAGCCATGTGATAATAACAGTTGCAGACTACTCATTGACCGTGCGTATCTAAAGATGGCGTCCTGAGTGGGCCAGAATGCGGATGTTTGCGGACTGTGACGCCACCTGGAACGTTTCGACGAACTACTCGGCGCTTCCAAAAACACGAATATAATGGAGAAACAAAAAGGCGGAGGGCGTCCAACAATAGCTTGCTGCCTAGCTCATAGGCGACGCCACCGTCCATTAACCTGCGAGAAATGGCCTCATACAGTATAGCCGAGTTTCGAAGCGGAATTCCATAACTGATGTCATCAAAGACGTCTGGCGATAATTTTGCGGCACCCACCCTCTTGACCCCCGTGCGCACATACTCTCACGTCGACCTTGGACCTCATTACCAGAAATGGTAGATTGATCTTATTCGCATCCGCTTTGAAGCAGGATGGTGGCGAGCGCCACCTTGCCTAGTATATTAAAGTGGCTGCTTTATTTTTTATGTATTTCGTACGTTTCTCTTTCTTTTTACTTATAATCGCATTTTGGTTCTTAGCCATCCTGAGCTACTTTCTATGTTCAAAGCTATATGATTTTGATTTTTGCGACGGTTCGTGCAATGTAGCCACTATGCTTGTACGCCACTTGTCTCCTTCTTTTTCGGTGTCGAGAGCGCCCCCCCCCCCCCCTCCTGTCTGCATATTTCTTATGATTAAGCCCTTAAGCAAATTTAAGCATACAGCCCAAAAACTGTCCATGGACTGTCCACGGACTGCCTATTGAAATTCTTGAAAACATTGTCTTTCGACAGTAATTGAAGAAAGCGAACAGAAGAGCTTTAGAACAGCTGCCCAATTTCGGCACTACTTTCTGTTGTGTGATATGAATGTCCGCGACGCCCCAGCCCTGAAGGGACACAAGGCATAGTCGATGATCAAATAATTAAGGGAAAAGGGAGTGGCGCGAAGTGTTGTGAGGTAAAGGCACGCCTGCAGTTTCATAACATTAGGCAACAAGGCAGCGAACCGTCTAACTTGTCTCATTCAGTCAGGTTTTTAAACGAAACAAAAAATGCCATACTTTTTTCATCTCAGTGAACATTTCACAACCTTTCATTGCACGAAGCATATGTGCGCTATTCAGAGGCCGTTGAGGGCGCCCAAGCCCGCCTGCACTTTCTTAGCCCAAACAACGAGCAAAACAGTATACTGCCGTCATGCTCAAGCCGGCATAGAAGACACTAAGAGAGCGCTTCTTCTGTTCAAGAAAGCACTTACCAAATTGTCCCAGGTTAAAGAACGTGAACACTGGAAAATTGCAGAACTAAGCTGTGGTTTTGTACCGTTTCCCAAACAGTGAAACTTTACTCGTGCTTGACATTCCACTTCCACTTTCGACTGAAGTGCCTGAGGAATTTCGCCAGTAAGCCTTTCTCCGCATGATCGTCGAGTAACGGGAGGGGAACTAGCCGCAGGCTCGCGTACGTTCTCATAGCATACACTCCCAAACATGAAAGAGGCCTTACCCAAAGTTGCACTTTCAAACGCAACCAGGAGGCCTAAGTATTAACTTGTTAGCGATCCTTCCGCAAGCTGTTTTTACGCAAAAGAGAAAATGCATATTGAGGTGCTTGACGTCTTCATACCTGTGGGAAGAATAACTGTGTGCTCACAGCTATTACCACTTTCGACAGCGCACGTACAGTCTTTGTCAAAAATATACAGGCCAGGGGGTTTGCCTCCAAGGCGTGTGGCGGGGCTCTTTAGCACATTTGACAGTCCTAAGCTTGCGAGGGTTGAGGACTTAAATTCCTCCTGCCTTCGTGAGATTAGGGTCCCTGAGGCACTGCAGGGCTCAGAAGCAGGCTCCTTGGGCTGTATACTTTTGACAAAGACTGTAGGTGCACGCGTGCATCTTCGACTCGCATCGTCAGGTCATGGGCGGCCAGGAAAAATTCGAAGGACCCGCAAGAGCACTGAGCTGCCACGTGCGAGAGTTGGGCCCGAATTCTTTCACGCTTTCTTCGCTGCGTCACTGACGGATCGATCTATTGTTCTCTAAGTGCGACCTCGGGAAGATGTCGCTGATCCGCGGTTTCGTTCAGTGCACCCACACCCTTGCACCGATCGCTTAGTGTACGGGGTGGTCGTTCGTGTTTCTTCTGTGCGTGTGTTAGCGACGTCTTCAGAAAGTCCGTCCGGAGTTACAAAAACGTGGCCGTGTACAAGCCTTGTCTTGTGGCACAGCACTCCTGCCCGCTAAACCATCTTTGACGCAGTCAGCTTGTAAGTATTGTTTGTTGACTTCGTTAACTGATGTCTACATTCCAAAGGAACACCGTGGGGCGTCACGCAGTGGGTGGATCCTGATCAGTATTGGCCATATTTCCTTGGAGCACTGTATACGCGCCGCGAAATCTCAGTGCATGTTACCAGGTTTTCGGCAGAGTGGTCTATAGTTAACTTGATTTGCCACCCACGTAGCATATATGATAAGATATTGAAGACTGTATTTCTTTTTCTATATAAAAAATACGCTGAAGAAGCAACGGCTCGATCTCACAACCTCATTGTCTGTGCAGTGCTACGCTAGATCACTCGGCTATGACGCGACGTGCAGTACGTGCACATGGATTAAATCGTTACAGCGTGAGATGATGTAACCGTTCATGATGATAAATCCAGGCGCTCACAAACAACGACACAGAGGAGACACAGCGCTTACGATGTACGATGTAACCGGTTATGTACAGGTTACGATATAACCGTGTTATGCAAATGCCAATTCTGGATAATTTTTCTGCTTGTTTCGACTAGCATGGCATAGAATAATAAAAAAATCCCAGCTCCTGCTCCATACTTAAAGTCACTGGAAGAGAGCAAATTGGAGCTGCATATTCTTCAAAAATCGTGTTTTCGTTAACCAATTAAAGGGGCTCTAGACTTTCATCGTTTCCATACACGCGCTTACTTTAAACTTTGAATTGCCTTGGGGAAAATATTATTCCAGGAATCGAGACGCCGCTGCCATGGAAGTATGCGGGAGATCATCTGGAACCGAAGTGCTGTGGTAAAAACCAATCCGTTATTTGCACGATTAGTTGCACAAAAGTAACTCGACTTCTCCCATTGAAGCGGCATAGGCAGCAAGGCTTGGCGGCACTAGCTAGCAGCTGTCCGAAATTACTGAAAACGGGCGATGTTTACGAATTTCGCCTCCACCGAAACGCGGCCGCCGAGGTCGGGTTCGAACCTGCGAATTCGTGCTCAACAGTCGAACTCTGTAGCTGCTGAGCCTTTGAGAAGCCTTTGTGCAAGATTAGGGCTTGAAGTACGCGGAGCTCTTTAGCTGGCAGTGAAGCGCGGATATAGTTCGTTGTTCATACATTCCACGTGTTTTCGGGTAGTGTGGTAAATGAATTACGTTCCTTAATTGGAGTTATCGTTCCGCAAACACTCGGCGCTAGTATGTAAACTCATTTTTAATGGCGGAGGGGAGAGGGGGGGAAGCGGGGCAGGGCACATGGGTCAGGAAGCTCGCCCCCTTAGTCCTCTAACTTAGGCTTAGGCGTGTTTGGATTCAGACTTAGTAGGCGTCAACGGGGTAAGCTCACAATTCTGCGTTTCAGCTCAACTGCATCTCAGTTCATTTCAGCTTGAGCCTGAGTGAATTCAAATGAATGAAGCTAGGTAACGCAAAATCATGTCTCTGTCAACGCGATCTGGAATGATTCGAGCGCATGTGTGTCTGTGTGTTGGGAAGATAATTCGTGGACAAGGCTCTCTTGCTTATCAGCGCTAGGTGAGGTGTGGTTCAAGGCAGTCCGCTCCATCTGTGTTCTTCACGTGGCTAAAACGCTGTCAATGGCTCACTTGCAAGATTTATTAGACCTTAATTAACAGCCCAGCCCCATTTATCTGCGAACGAGGCCAAACAGCTGCGCAACTCAATGAGAAACACTAAAAAAAAAAGATCGAACCACAGCGGTGGTCTAGTGGTTCAGCATCCGCCTCACATGCGGGAGGTGCGGGGTTCGATCCCCAGTGCCGCCGGGTACCCACCGGTGATACAATGGGTACAAGCTTTTCCCTGGCCCGGTGCGCGGCTTAATCAGGGTGAAATGCTTGGGAAATTGGTCTTTGACCCCACCTGGAGCAAACGAAAAATACCTTGTGCCATGGCGGTATTTGGTCGCAGATGCCCTTGCGCCATAAAAATTATCATCCTTATCACTTCTAAAAATAGGTTGTTTGTCACCGAGACTCTATTTTACACAATTTCACCGAACAGCGGGAGAGAGCGGTGTCTCTTAACTTTGCACATAGCTCACATAGCTAGCTTCCCCATTCATTATTTCCGCGAGCTGGATTTTCAGTAGTTTACGCAAGGCTGAGCTGTGAAGCGCTGCAGAAAAAAAAAGTGGCTTACCTGGTTGTGAATGATTTCATAATTGCGCCGCCCCTGGAATTACCACCTTTATGCTCTGTGATGCTCAAAAGGTTTCTTGTACTTAGCGATATCGCTTTTATTCTGATGCTTCACGACACTAATGATGAAGTCGGCTGTACGTTGTGATAAATTTACTTTATGTGGCATGGATTATACCCTATCGATATTATAATTTGTTCCACGAACCTCATATCTAATGCAGCACAGAAATTTCAAACGACTAAACTTCACGAATTAGAGGGTAGAATTTACTTGAGTGAATCATAATTCATGAAGGAAGTTGCAGTACACATTGCAAAAAAGCCACTCAACGGGATTTGCGTATGCAGCATTTGGGCTTTTTAAAAGTTTAAGTTTTCAGTTCTATTTTCCGGCCTTCGTGCGAAAAAAAATTCGCTCAAGTCTTTTCTCATTCATACGCGAATGATAACGAGTTTATCGTGCAGTTGTCACGCGCGCGAAGCGCAATTAAAAAAAACCAGTAGCAAAGACACAAACAAGTAAACGTGGGTCCGTATTCACAATCACATTTCTTTCGCCGTTCTGTCATTCGTTCTCACGTTCTCCGTGCCTGTATTCTATCCTGCTTTGTTTCATGGCTTTGGTTTCTTCCTCAGAGCGTCTCTGTTGCATTCGTATGTTTGTTTACGCCTGGAATGAAGACTGCGGTGCTTCTCAACACAAGTATTGAAGTCACCGCCCCTTTTTCTCGATTTCTTATTTCTCATGTAGCGGTCTGCACACATTAAAGGAATTCACTTTTATTTCCCTCAGTGTATTATACAAGCGCTGATCCTCTAGCAGACTGGTCGCGAAGTTTTTAGCGAAGTAAGGAAGCAGCTCTTTTGTTTCATTCGCTGCGGCCAAAGACGGCACTTGGCATTGCCGTCAGCGCTAATACGCTAATACTTCATTGTCGCCTTCGCATTCTCGTTCGCTTCGCTAACTTTCCATGGCGGGGGCAGTAGCCCTGTACAGAGCACTTTCGTGTGATGGGATGACTAGTTCCAGCAAATGTGAAGGTCAAGCTCTCAGCAGTCTTGCTCAGGAAGTGAGCGCTGCCACCGCTGTTAAAGCGTCCGTAGAGATGGCGCCACCGACCAGCAGTTTCGGTTCCGAGTTGAGGTGCGCGGGATTACCTTCTTGCGCTCCTCACTTGCAAGCGAAGCAGCAAGCACCGCGCCACATTAGAGAGTTTTAGCGCTGCGCGAGACATAATCTACTACCGCGATCCACTACTTACTCCACTACTCCACGGCTTAATCCACTATTCACTTAATAATCCACTACTTACGACAGAATGGGAGATTTTTTTTTGTGGCCAGTTTTCGTGGCGTTATTTACCCTCTTGCGAGGAAGAGATAATCATTTTACTATATTCCAGAGCTTGCAAGTGCTGTGTGCTGTGCCCTTGTGCTGTGCGATGTCAGTGCACGTTAAAGAACCCCGGGTGGTCGAAATTATTCCAGAGCCCTCCACTACGGCACCTCTTCTTCATTTCTTCTTTCACTCCCTCCTTTATCCCTTCCCTTACGGCGCGGTTCCGGTGTCCAACGATATATGAGACAGATACTGCGCCATTTCCTTTCCCCAAAAAACCAACCAACCAAACAACCACCCAATCTTCCCCATCGAGGAGAGATCTGCGCATGCGCGCCTCCGAGAAGCGCCAAGCGCGCATGCGCTGTATAGGCACGAGAGGCTGACTGCGGGAGCATACCTGCCGCTACGCAGGCCCAGCTGGGTCCCCGCGTAAACGAATCACGATTGATGAACGTGAATTGTGTTTCTTTAAATGTCTTTATTATAGCAAAGTTCTTTTTTTCTATCTGATAGCGCTTGGTCCGTTGTGAAAGCCCAGGGCATCATCCGAACATTTGCATGAACGATAACAGATGCGTAGGCGAACGCCAATTCGGCTGTGTACGGCTACGCTCGCATTAACTCTTTCTAAAGAATGAAATTTACTTTTGATATGAAGCGTGGTCTGCATGAACACAAAACATTATCATTGGTTCTCCCTGAAAAGAGGCGTTCGACATAAAATTACTAGGTTTGTTTCCTTATGCTTAGGAGGCAAAACTACGGGCGGCATCCAAAGTCCATGCGGCCGTGGGCCCATGGACTGAGGACCCACTACATGAGCGGCCCCGACCATGAACACCAGGAAGAGCTGGACTTCAAGGTCGGGTCTGGTTAGCCGAACCTTCCACTGCTCTTCGGAAGGTTACAGCGCGGGTTGTACCTCAGGGCCGTCGTATTCCCACACCATGCGGCGCAGGGTGTTGGGCACCTTGTAGTGCATGCATTTGAATTCGTAGCACGTGGGGTTCATCCCGTTGAGTATGTTGCCGTTGAGGAAGGAGTTGGTCTGCAGTTGCGTGTAGATCACAGCTTCTTCCCTGCTAAGCCTGGGGTGAGGGGGTGGGTAGACTCTCCTGTTCAATTTCAGGCGCTGTAAGATGTCCGAGTCCATTTTTATGCACGCCGTTCATTGGAAAACGTGCCTAAATGTTTAACTAAGCTGGCCTTTGAGCACAAGGAGAAGACGTGGGCGCAAAGAAGAATGTGCCTGCGTGTGTTTGAAGGCAGTGTGAGGTTTAATTTCTCAATTTCTCGGTTCAGAAACTTATACGCATATGCCGGCACCCTTATAGTACATAGCTGTATCGCATGACCAACATTCTTGGATAAACATTTTGAATATCGGGAAACTGTAAGGTACTAATATGAAAATATTGAAAGTAATGGCCCATTCTTCCTATGTGTAACAATATCTTTCCTTTGTAGTGTATCCATCGCTCGCATCGAGTAGTTAAGACTGCCATAGAAAACCAACGGGGAACGCTTGTGATGATAGCAAAAACGTTAAAAGAAAAAAATGCAAGCCTGCCGACGGGAGACTTGCGGATATATTGACTATAATAGTGAAATCTTATAATATATGAAAAGATTGCGTTCATAAATTCCTTCCGGTTCAAAAATGCCTGTGTCCAGAATTGTTGGCTATGTGCAGAGTGCGACGTTCGACGTCATACCCTAAGGCGGAGCTTAAGTGCTCCCTCCAATCTTTTCGGGCTGACTGACTGAAACTGTCATCTTACTGGCGAAGAACAGCAAACAGAGGCGGGGGGATACTGCTGCAGGGATTGTGGCAGGGTGGGGTGGGGCAACAGGAGGGACAACGACGTAGTGCGGCGTTGCGACGGCAAAGACGAAAACATCGCTGAGCGATAGAGAGCAGACTTTAACGTCGGGTACATGACAAGGACGTACCAAGGGGCAAAGGAGACACGCCCGACGTCCTTGACTTTTGCTCTGTGTTTCGACCATGGAGTAAATAATGAAATCAAACACAAGATAAAAAGTACCATCTGTAATAATATCAGCTCACTCTTTTAATGCGACCCTTCAAGCAAAGTGCGGCGGTGTACAAATGACGAGAAATAAATCTTCGTCAGAACCTATTGCGTGACCCCCACCCCCGCGTGACCGCTTGAGGTCGTATACACGCTGCGGCTCTTGTTTACACAGAGGACACCTGTCTTGCCGTTGACGCGAACATTCGCGAAGAAAAGCATACTACATGCTCGCGGGCGGGTGCGGGCAAGGCAGGCGCGGCGGAGCTCCGAGAGTTCCATAGCGGGGCGACGTTGGCTGGCACTCCGCCACCCGCGGCACTGTTTTAGAAACTGCCGCCGCCGCCAGACAGGACGGGCCAACGCACCTCCCCGCCTGGAGACGGCGGAGACAACGCTTGAGGCAGCCTCGCTCCACAAGGGCGGCTGGCTGCCGCTCTGCCTGCAAGTCCCGTGGTTTCCGAGGCTGTTTGCTGCCTTGGTTTGTCGCAGATCTCGGAAGCCACGCGCTCCCTGGTTAGCAGCGCTGAATGTAGTCCTCCGCATTGATCATGCATAAGTTGCGGTTGCTGCTGGAGACCTCCGGGTCTG
>JARKHS020030448.1:0-18678 GCA_030143305.2 Amblyomma americanum
ATTCCAGGAATCGAGACGCAGTTGCCATGGAAGTATGTGGGAGATCATCTTGAACCAAAGTCCTGTGGTAAAACCAATCCGTTATTTGCACGATTAGTTGCACAAAAGTAACTAGACTTCTCCCATTGAAGCGGCGTAGGCCGCAAGGCTTGGCTGCACTAGCTAGCAGCTGTCCGAAATTACTGAAAACGGGCGGTGTTTACGAATTTCGCCTCCACCGAAACGCGGCCGCCGAGGTCGGGTTCGAACCTGCGAATTCGTGCTCAACAGTCGAACTCTATAGCTGCTGAGCCTTTGAGAAGCCTTTGTGCAAGATTAGGGCTTGAAGTACGCGGAGCTCTTTAGCTGGCAGTGAAGCGCGGATATAGTTCGTTGTTCATACATTCCACGTGTTTTCGGGTAGTGTGGTAAATGAATTACGTTCCTTAATTGGAGTTATCGTTCCGCAAACACTCGGCGCTAGTATGTAAACTCATTTTTAATGGCGGAGGGGAGAGGGGGGGAAGCGGGGCAGGGCACATGGGTCAGGAAGCTCGCCCCCTTAGTCCTCTAACTTAGGCTTAGGCGTGTTTGGATTCAGACTTAGTAGGCGTCAACGGGGTAAGCTCACAATTCTGCGTTTCAGCTCAACTGCATCTCAGTTCATTTCAGCTTGAGCCTGAGTGAATTCAAATGAATGAAGCTAGGTAACGCAAAATCATGTCTCTGTCAACCGATCTGGAATGATTCGAGCGCATGTGTGTCTGTGTGTTGGGAAGATAATTCGTGGACAAGGCTCTCTTGCTTATCAGCGCTAGGTGAGGTGTGGTTCAAGGCAGTCCGCTCCATCTGTGTTCTTCACGTGGCTAAAACGCTGTCAATGGCTCACTTGCAAGATTTATTAGACCTTAACAGTACAGCCCCATTTATCAGTGGATAAGGCCAAGCAGCTGCGTAACTCAATGAGAAACACTAAAAAAAGAAAGATCGAACCGCAGCGGTGGTCTAGTGGTTCAGCATCCGCCTCACATGCGGGAGGTGCGGGGTTCGATCCCCAGTGCCGCCGGGTACCCACCGGTGATACAATGGGTACAAGCTTTTCCCTGGCCCGGTGCGCGGCTTAATCAGGGTGAAATGCTTGGGAAATTGGTCTTTGACCCCACCTGGAGCAAACAAAAAATACCTTGTGCCATGGCGGTATTTGGTCGCAGATGCCCTTGCGCCATAAAAATTATCATCCTTATTACTTCTAAAAATAGGTTGTTTGTCACCGAGACTCTATTTTACACAATTTCACCGAACAGCGGGAGAGAGCGGTGCCTCTTAACTTTGCACATAGCTCACATAGCTTGCTTCCCCATTCATTATTTCCGCGAGCTGGATTTTCAGTAGTTTACGCAAGGCTGAGCTGTGAAGCGCTGCAGAAAAAAAAAGTGGCTTACCTGGTTGTGAATGATTTCATAATTGCGCCGCCCCTGGAATTACCACCTTTATGCTCTGTGATGCTCAAAAGGTTTCTTGTACTTAGCGATATCGCTTTTATTCTGATGCTTCACGACACTAATGATGAAGTCGGCTGTACGTTGTGATAAATTTACTTTATGTGGCATGGATTATACCCTATCGATATTATAATTTGTTCCACGAACCTCATATCTAATGCAGCACAGAAATTTCAAACGACTAAACTTCACGAATTAGAGGGTAGAATTTACTTGAGTGAATCATAATTCATGAAGGAAGTTGCAGTACACATTGCAAAAAAGCCACTCAACGGGATTTGCGTATGCAGCATTTGGGCTTTTTAAAAGTTTAAGTTTTCAGTTCTATTTTCCGGCCTTCGTGCGAAAAAAAATTCGCTCAAGTCTTTTCTCATTCATACGCGAATGATAACGAGTTTATCGTGCAGTTGTCACGCGCGCGAAGCGCAATTAAAAAAAACCAGTAGCAAAGACACAAACAAGTAAACGTGGGTCCGTATTCACAATCACATTTCTTTCGCCGTTCTGTCATTCGTTCTCACGTTCTCCGTGCCTGTATTCTATCCTGCTTTGTTTCATGGCTTTGGTTCCTTCCTCAGAGCGTCTCTGTTGCATTCGTATGTTTGTTTACGCCTGGAATGAAGACTGCGGTGCTTCTCAACACAAGTATTGAAGTCACCGCCCCTTTTTCTCGATTTCTTATTTCTCATGTAGCGGTCTGCACACATTAAAGGAATTCACTTTTATTTCCCTCAGTGTATTATACAAGCGCTGATCCTCTAGCAGACTGGTCGCGAAGTTTTTAGTGAAGTAAGGAAGCAGCTCTTTTGTTTCATTCGCTGCGGCCAAAGACGGCACTTGGCATTGCCGTCAGCGCTAATACGCTAATACTTCATTGTCGCCTTCGCATTCTCGTTCGCTTCGCTAACTTTCCATGGCGGGGGCAGTAGCCCTGTACAGAGCACTTTCGTTGTGATGGGATGACTAGTTCCAGCAAATGTGAAGGTCAAGCTCTCAGCAGTCTTGCTCAGGAAGTGAGCGCTGCCACCGCTGTTAAAGCGTCCGTAGAGATGGCGCCACCGACCAGCAGTTTCGGTTCCGAGTTGAGGTGCGCGGGATTACCTTCTTGCGCTCCTCACTTGCAAGCGAAGCAGCAAGCACCGCGCCACATTACAGAGTTTTAGCGCTGCGCGAGACATAATCTACTACCGCGATCCACTACTTACTCCACTACTCCACGGCTTAATCCACTATTCACTTAATAATCCACTACTTACGACAGAATGGGAGATTTTTTTTTGTGGCCAGTTTTCGTGGCGTTATTTACCCTCTTGCGAGGAAGAGATAATCATTTTACTATATTCCAGAGCTTGCAAGTGCTGTGTGCTGTGCCCTTGTGCTGTGCGATGTCAGTGCACGTTAAAGAACCCCGGGTGGTCGAAATTATTCCAGAGCCCTCCACTACGGCACCTCTTCTTCATTTCTTCTTTCACTCCCTCCTTTATCCCTTCCCTTACGGCGCGGTTCCGGTGTCCAACGATATATGAGACAGATACTGCGCCATTGCCTTTCCCCAAAAAACCAACCAACCAAACAACCACCCAATCTTCCCCATCGAGGAGAGATCTGCGCATGCGCGCCTCCGAGAAGCGCCAAGCGCGCATGCGCTGTATAGGCACGAGAGGCTGACTGCGGGAGCATACCTGCCGTTACGCAGGCCCAGCTGGGTCCCCGCGTAAACGAATCACGATTGATGAACGTGAATTGTGTTTCTTTAAATGTCTTTATTATAGCAAAGTTCTTTTTTTCTATCTGATAGCGCTTGGTCCGTTGTGAAAGCCCAGGGCATCATCCGAACATTTGCATGAACGATAACAGATGCGTAGGCGAACGCCAATTCGGCTGTGTACGGCTACGCTCGCATTAACTCTTTCTAAAGAATGAAATTTACTTTTGATATGAAGCGTGATCTGCATGAACACAAAACATTATCATTGGTTCTCCCTGAAAAGAGGCGTTCGACATAAAATTACTAGGTTTGTTTCCTTATGCTTAGGAGGCAAAACTACGGGCGGCATCCAAAGTCCATGCGGCCGTGGGCCCATGGACTGAGGACCCACTACATGAGCGGCCCCGACCATGAACACCAGGAAGAGCTGGACTTCAAGGTCGGGTCTGGTTAGCCGAACCTTCCACTGCTCTTCGGAAGGTTACAGCGCGGGTTGTACCTCAGGGCCGTCGTATTCCCACACCATGCGGCGCAGGGTGTTGGGCACCTTGTAGTGCATGCATTTGAATTCGTAGCACGTGGGGTTCATCCCGTTGAGTATGTTGCCGTTGAGGAAGGAGTTGGTCTGCAGTTGCGTGTAGATCACAGCTTCTTTCCTGCTAAGCCTGGGGTGAGGGGGTGGGTAGACTCTCCTGTTCAATTTCAGGCGCTGTAAGATGTCCGAGTCCATTTTTAAGCACGCCGTTCATTGGAAAACGTGCCTAAATGTTTAACTAAGCTGGCCTTTGAGCACAAGGAGAAGACGTGGGCGCAATGAAGAATGTGCCTGCGTGTGTTTCAAGGCAGTGTGAGGTTTAATTTCTCAATATCTCGGTTCAGAAACTTATACGCATATGCCGGCACCCTTATAGTACATAGCTGTATCGCATGACCAACATTGTTGGATAAACATTTTGAATATCGGAAAACTGTAAGGTACTAATATGAAAATATTGAAAGTAATGGCCCATTCTTCCTATGTGTAACAATATCTTTCCTTTGTAGTGTATCCATCGCTCGCATCGAGTAGTTAAGACTGCCATAGAAAACCAACGGGGAACGCTTGTGATGATAGCAAAAACGTTACAAGAAAAAAATGCAAGCCTGTCGACGGGAGACTTGCGGATATATTGACTATAATAGTGAAATCTTACAATATATGAAAAGATTGCGTTCATAAATTCCTTCCGGTTCAAAAATGCCGTTTATCCAGAATTGTTGGGTATGTGCAGATTGCGGCGTTCCGCGTCATACCCTAAGGCGGAGCTTAAGTGCTCCCTCCAATCTTTTCGGGCTGGCTGACTGAAGCTGTCATCTTATTGGCAAAGAACAGCAAACAGGGGCGGGGGGGATGCTGCGGCAGGGATTATGGCAGGGTGGGGTGGGGCAACAGGAGGGACAACGACGTAGTGCGGCGTTGCGACGGAAAATACGACAACATCGTTGAGCGATAGAGAGCAGACTTTAACGTCGGGCACATGACAAGGACGTACCAAGGAGCAAAGGAGACACGCCCGACGTCCCTGACTTTTGCTCTGTGCTTCGACCATGGAGTAAATAATGAAATCAAGCAGAAGATAAGAAGTACCATCTGTAATATCAGCTGACTCTTTTAATTCGACCCTTCAAGCAAAGTGCGGCGGTGTACAAATGACGAGAAATAAATCTTCGTCAGAACCTATTGCGTGACCCCCCCACCGCGACCGCTTGAGGTCGTATACACGCTGCGGCTCTTGTTTACACAGAGGACACCTGTCTTGCCGTTGACGCGAACATTCGCGAAGAAAAGCATACTACATGCTCGCGGGCGGGTGCGGGCAAGGCAGGCGCGGCGGGGCTCCGAGAGTTCCATAGCGGGGCGACGTTGGCTGGCACTTCGCCACCCGCGGCAGTTTTAGAAACTGCCGCCGCCGCCAGACAGGACGGGCCAACGCACCTCCCCGCCTGGAGACGGCGGAGACAACGCTTGAGGCAGCCTCGCTCCACAAGGGCGGCTGGCTGCCGCTCTGCGTGCAAGCCCCGTGGTTTCCGAGGCTGCTTGCTGCCTTGGTTCGCGCAGATCTCGGAAGCCATGCGCTCTCTGGTTAGCAGCGCTGAATGTAGTCCTCCGCATTGATCATGGATGAGTTGCGGTTTGTGCTGGAGACCTCCGGGCCTGTACTCGGGTTCGCGTAGCTTTTCGTCGCCCGGAACCACCATAATTTGGATCGGGATTTTTTTATATATGTCTGGAAACCGTGTCGTTGTGTATACTCTGAATTTTTGAGGCACGTTCGCATTTTGACCATGATGTAGTACTCGGAAATTTTAAGTGAATTGGGGCCTTATCGTTTTTTTTTTCAGAGGGACAGCACTATTGAGGATATGTTTTGCCAGCTGAAAATTCTGGTGATCGTTGATGCAGCCTTGTTAAGAACGCAAACGGTTAGCTACATATTCATTCACACGTAAGTCCATCTTACTGGTTGTGAATTTATGTAAACTCACACACTTACTTTCACCACCTAATGTTCCACCTAAATGTAGTAAAGTCAGCGCGAACCGCGCAGCATCTCGAACAATGGTCGGCAGTGAACAACAACGTTTATTGCCCAGAACCGCGATTATATACCCTCTCGTACTGAGAGGGTTACAGAAGAGGGAGAGAAGCATGAACGATAGGAACTCAGGCCAATAGGGGGGCGTGCGGCTGCCTTCGCTGGTCAGCACAAACCAAACAATTACAACATTTCTCCTCCCTTAAAAGTGAAACCGCTGTACCGGCTTTCTTATTCTGGTCGATCGTCTGAGCGTGGGCTGCAGGGGGTCAGTCAATCCCGCCGGAACCACTGGACGCTCCGTGATTGCTGGAGATGGTACTTCACTCTGGTCGGCTGCTAGCGGCTGAGGGCTTTGTTCTTGTTCCGACCCAGTGGTACTGGGCGTATGCACAGGTGACAGATCCGCACTGGTCACCTGGTCAGGACCGCCTTCTAACTGCGCTCTTGCAGTGGCCTCTACAGACGCAGTCCCTGGCGTAAACTCTTGACGACGGCGGACTTGGTCGACGTGGCGCTGCACTGCTCCGGTTGGCGTGTTCACTGTTACCATTCTCGCCCCCGAAGTGGTCTGTACCCTCCCAGGCACCCATCTTTTGCCGGTGCCGTAATTTCGCACGCATACGCTGCTGCCTGGCGAGATGGTCCAGTCGTGAGCGTCCGACGACGAGTCCACAGCTCTGGGTGGGAGACATGTGTCTAGTCGGGAACGCAGCTGATAGCCGAGAAGCATCTCGGAAGGTGACCTTCCTTCTCTTTGGGCGGTCCGCCTGTAATTGAATAACAACCGCATGAGGTTATCTTCCAGCTGTCCGTCTCCCATTTTCCGCAACCCGTCCTTCACGGTCCGAACCGCTCTTTCTGCTGCTCCGTTAGATTGGGGATGGAAAGGCGCAGTGCGCAGGTGCACGATATTGTTTTTCGATATGAAAGTGGCGAATTCTTGACTTGTGAATTGTGTGCCATTATCGGACACGATTGTGCGTGGCACGCCAAACCGGCAAAACATGCTCCTTAAGCATCGGATTGTACTAGCTGTATTTGCGTGCTGCAAGGGTACTGCTTCAATCCACTTCGTGTGGGCATCAACCACTATTAGTATCATCTTGCCTGCTAACGGGCCTGCAAAATCGATGTGTATACGAGACCACCGGACCGCTGTCTTTGGCCAACTCACTGGTGGGGCTGCCGTAGGCATTGGCAGGCTTTGCACGCAGTTGCGGCACTGCGCAGACAAGTTTTGAATGTCCCTGTCCAGGCCTGGCCACCAAAATAATGACCGCGCGACTGATTTCATTGACGAGGAGCCCTGATGCGTTTCATGTAGCAGCTGCAGCATCCGTTCCCGCGCTGTCCGCGGTATCACCACTCTGTTGCCCCAGTAGATCAGACGGTGAGCCAACGATAGCTCCAGCTTACGATCAAAAAACGGCAACAAGTCTGGCGCCATTCCTTTAGTGGTTTGAGGCCATCCATGCAAAATGAAGTGCGTGACACTGGCTAACATCGGGTCCTTGGCCGTCAGCTCCTGCAATTCGTGCGTCGTCACTATACCTTCTTCCAGGGATTCCAATGAAAGGACATATTCCGGCGGTTCACCATCGGTCCCCGGTTCCATAGTCGGCGCTGGTAGCCTGCTGAGGGCATCTGCTGTCAGCAGCTGTTTCCCTGGCACGTACTGTAGCTTGTACTGGTAGCCACCCAAGAATAGCGCCCACCGTTGAATTCGCGCGGCAGCCATCGGTGGCGTCTGGCGGTCAGGTCTGAGCAGTCCCAGCAGTGGTTGATGGTCGGTCACCAGGGTAAACTGCCGACCTAGAAGATAGTCACGAAAGCGAGAAACGCCAAAGATGAGGGCTAGGGCTTCTCGCTCCAGCTGCGAGTAGTTTTGTTCTGCTTTTGTAAGTGTTCTGGAACGGAACCCAATTGGCCTGTGCTCATTTCCTATCGAATGAAACAGCACTGCGCCCACACCATACGGAGATGCGTCACACTCTAGTTTCAGCTCCTTGTTAGGATCAAAATGCACGAGAATTTGTGCATTTTTGAGGCTTTGTTTAGCTCGCTCGAACGCCAACTGCTGCGGCTGTAGCCACTCCCAACGGCTTCCTTTTTCCATGAGCCGATATAACGGGCTGAGCACAGTCGACATATTCGGCAGAAACCGTGCGTAGTACGTGAGCATACCAAGGAACGAACGTAGCTCGCTCACGTTACTCGGGCGCGGGGCTTGCATGATGGCGTCTACGTTCTTTTCCATAGGGTGTAGGCCTTGCCGATCGATACGATGCCCGAGGTAAGTCACTGAAGGCTGCCGGAACTTGCATTTGTCGGCCCTAAGCTTGACACCATGCTCTCGGAATCGTTCCAACACTTTCTTGAGCCGCGCTTCCTTGTCCCCTTTGCCTTCTGACACTAACACGTCGTCGAGGTAAGCTTGGACGCCTGGTAGCCCGCCGAGTACAGCGTCCATCTTCCTTTGAAATATAGCTGGGGCAGAAGCTATACCAAACGGGAGTCTGTTGTAACGAAAAAGTCCGCGATGTGTGTTAATGATACAAAGTCCGCGTGACGCTTCGTCAAGGGGCACTTGGTTGTACGCGTCCTTCAAATCCAAGGTGCTAAAGTATTCACCTCCATTTAAGTTTGCGAACATGTCCTCGATCACTGGAAGAGGGTAATGCTCGATATCACAGGCAGGGTTAAGCGTGACTTTGAAGTCTCCGCATATTCTTACGGTGCCATCTTTCTTCAAGACAACTACGATGGGCGTAGCCCATTCTGAATGTTGCACAGGAGATAAGACACCAAGGGACAATAACCGATCAATTTCACGAGAGACCTTATCACGGAAAGCGTAAGGAAGTGATCTGGCCTTACAGAATTTCGGTGTCGCCGTTTCCTTTAGTTTTAGGCTGGCTGGCGGTCCCTTGATGAGCCCCTGGTCTATCGAAAAAACATCCTTATACTCAGCGAGCAGTCTGTTCACCATGTGGTCACTCGGCGTGTTTCCTGTTGTCGAATCCGGCGCAGTGAGTTCTTCCATCGTAACACCCGTCTTGCCAAGTGCCGCAATCAGATCGCGGCCGCATAGACTCGGTCCTGAACAGTCAAGCACCACGAGTGGACAGGTTACAGACACGTTCTTGAATTGCACCGGAAGTTCAAGTTCGCCAAGCACCGGCAGTTGTCCCGCGTAACATGACAACTTCACATGCGGCGATTTCAAGCGTGGCCACTGCGCTCTGTGTCGGTCGTAAACGTTCCGTGATATGACGCACACCGGGGATCCTGTGTCCACTTCCATGTCTAGATCTATTTCCCCCCACCGAAATGTGCGGCGTAACGGTGGTTCCAGGCCGTTTTTCCTACCAGAAATTAGCGTCCAGATGTGTGCCTCATCCTTGTTCTCGTTTCTAGACGCGGTTTCAACTGTCAGTGTCTTGACACTCGCGGTTCGCCTAGCAGCATTTTCATCTGTTCTCGCCCTGTAGCATTTCTTCGCCAAATGACCACGTTGCCTGCAGCGGAAACACCGTGCGTTAGCCCAGCGGCAGGCGTTATCATCGTGCTTCGTGCTTCCACATCGTCCGCACTCTTGCGCTGCCCCGCTGGTATCTCGCGACGAAGAGCGATGACTGGCTTGCATTCTTAGCACCGTTGGTGGTGCTCCACTGATATCGTTTGCATCGTTCTCGGCTGTTTCTGCTGCTATTGCCAGCGCTTCGGCCTCCTCCAGCGTCAAGTCTTTCTTCGCCAGTAACTGCTTGCGTAGGTTAGTTGAGCGTACACCGCAAACAATTCTATCCCGCAGCATTCGGTCTAGCGCACTCCCAAAGTTGCAGCCGTCTGCTATGCGCCGTATTTCGACCAGAAATGCGCGCACTGCCTCACCCTCTTGCCGGCAACGGGTGAAAAATTTATAGCTCTCCGCTATCTCGTGACGCTTCGGGTCGTAGTAGCTGTTTAAAGCTGCGACTGCTTCATCATAGGTGAGGGAATTCGGTGTCCGGGGTGCAATCCGTCCCGCTAACACTTGCACCGTCTGCGTGCTGAGTGCTGCCACAAGCAAGGCTCGCTGCTGCTTTGAGTCAGTAATAGCATTGGCTTCAAAATATGCTTCTGCCCTTATAAGGTACGCTTTCCACTTATCTGACGTGTCGTCGAAGGTCGGGAGCTGCAGGCTGGTCATAGTTCTCGTCGGTGCTTCAAGTTGCGACAGGCTGTCGGCTTCAACTTTTACCGCATGGGTAGTTTCCGCACTCGTCGCCACTGTAGTAAAGTCAGCGCGAACCGCGCAGCATCTCGAACAATGGTCGGCAGTGAACAACAACGTTTATTGCCCAGAACCGCGATTATATACCCTCTCGTACTGAGAGGGTTACAGAAGAGGGAGAGAAGCATGAACGATAGGAACTCAGGCCAATAGGGGGGCGTGCGGCTGCCTTCGCTGGTCAGCACAAACCAAACAATTACAACACTAAATGAGCAGCATTCTCTTTCAGACACTCTTAAATCTATAATCAACGAGGTTTCTTTTTATTTTAGAAATTACAAGATGCTAGTCCGGATGATGAAGCAACGGATCACATGGATTGGGTTTTACTGTATCTTCCGGCTTTCCTAAAGTATCACGGCGTCGGAGATCATGATAGCCTCAGACGTTTTAACTTCCCATTTTTATTCCTTGGTTTGATTTTTCCCCTTTCTCACCGCCCGCATTATATTGCATCAATTTTTTTTTGTACCGAACGTGAAAACTAAATGAATAGGTCATCATATTACCGTGGCGCTGCATCGAAGAGGAGTTTTGCCATCACAAACAGCTGTATTAGTGGGGACCGGCGGAGCAACTGGAAATGGGCCGTCTTGCATAGAGAGAGTTCTGCTACGACGCAGCTGTGCAAACAACGTTATATTGTTCTCGCGTGGAAAAACACACACGTTGAGAGCCGTGCAAGTTGCAATGTAACGTCAGTAGTCTTGGGCCTGCTCGCTGTATTGTTACAGCGAATTGTCAGAAGGCCGCTATCGCGTGCATAGCTGTGAGTACGGTCGCTCTTTGACCCCCTTCTATTTCCCTAATAGTATTTTCTACCGATTGTTCTTCTTTTACTTTGGTTTTCGCGTAAACGCCTCGATCTCTTCGAGACGCGGTATTGCTTTCAATTGACACTGAGGACTGAAGAAAGTTGGCCTGAATCGGTGGATTACCCCACAATTCTAATGACAAAGAGGCTACTTTCAGTGAAAACCGAGCTTTATAAGGTATAACGATCAAAAATCAAATTTAAGTATCGCCGTCACTGGAATTTTCACGCAAGGACACTGCGGTGACGTCAAGATAGCTTTTTATCGGGGATCACAGAGGCTATAGCCTGCAAGTGCATTCACTCAACGCGAAATTCATTTATCTCTTGACGTCACGAGTTTCGAGAACAAAAACTCCAATTTTAAAACTTGTTTTCTCAGCAAAATATGCGTCTTGGTCTGCTCAATAAACAGCAACATAGCCTGAAAAAGTCATTGAATCGAATTTTATCAAGAGCGGAAATGGGATAAAGTTGTCCTGAAAGTTCATTAACGCTGAAACGAAAGAAAGTTGAAATTTGTTTCTTTGCTCGGAGAAGACGTCTGACTGTGCTGCAGTGATCTATGTTAATGAGAAAGCGCGACCGTTTTTCTCTTGAGGGGCCGTACATCGCGCCGTTTATACCTTCGCCCATTTTCACCGCAGTGGGCTGATTCTGCGAATATCAAGACTGGAGAACATTACGCGTCTCTTGAGTCCCTAATTTGCTGAGCCCGCACAGCAGCTACGCGGCTTAACTTGTTCATCTTTTGTACCCCTTAAGCTGACAGGTTGCGTGACAAACTCCGATTCGCGCGCAGAGAGACCTTTTATTTCCAACTGCCTTTACGCCGCCCACTGTCTTGGAAAGAAACAAAACATTTTTACCTGGCAAGTGGGAGCACGCTGTTCTAGCGTGATTTGCGCGCGAATAAAGTATACGCGCGCGCACAGTTGCGCAGTTTTTACGCTTCCAAGTATAGCAGTCGGGCCATGAGGGCTGTCACAGCGGAGAACTCAATTTAGGCCCGCCTGCGCCTCAAGTTATTGCAATTCTTAATGGGCTCAAATTCCTGTTATTGAACGCAGAACTATTTTGTTTCTGCTAGGGAGAATGCTTTCGAAATAGCGCCGTTGATTTCGGCGATTTTCGGATCGTATGAAGCAAAAAAAAGGGGGGGGGGGGGGGGAGAAATGAAAAATAAGCAAAAATTCAACTTTTCAACCTTCCCCGAGGACAACGAAGGGCGGCAGTCTTCGCTCCCTTGAATGGGCTCGCCCGGAACTAGTTTATCATTCGTCCCTTGTATCATTGGCGAATAGATTCCTAGTCCAGATGCCTAGCCCCCTAGCTTAGAGCCTAGATTAGATAAGATTCCAAAGGTTTCTTAGCATTCGTCTCGGGGCTGTGGAACTTCTATGATAACCACTGGTTTTTTTTTTTTGGAGCAGTTATTACAATCAAGGACGAGCAAGGCCGAAAGAAAGGTGCCTGCCATTTATCTCACTTCTTGAAAACCCTTATGTAGGTAACTTAAGCTGTTTCTTTGTTCTTCTTTACTTTTGGTTTCAAGGTTATTCTTGTTTGCTTGTTTTAGCACGCCTGTTTTGCAATATCTTTGTCATTCACCGACTACCGGGTACTGCCCTACAAGCCTTCATGGCTTGGGCAGACCTGTATTAAAATTGTAAACATGTTTTCGAAAAAATAAAGACGTTTATTATTATTATTATCATTATCTGCATTCATGGGAGAGGGGGGCGCTCGCCTCTTCCAACTCCTCTTAAGCGAGAAATTAGCAATGATGAAACTATACCGACTGTCGTTTATTATTGTTGTTGTTTGTTATTTCGACGAAAAACGTTCAAGAACTACGTTGTCTTAAATAGGACCGCACGCCCAATAGAACCACCTTCTCCAAAGGTTGGCCAATGTCCATAAATCCGCCGCTGGCCGCATCCCAGCGAATTTATTACGTCATCTGCACACACAAATCGAGAGATTTAGCATAGCAGAGACGTGCTAGCATAGACGTATAACAGATTAACGGACGCCTACGGCGCATGCGCAGTGGCAAGGGCGGTGCCAGGTGAGGCTAGTACGCGTGCGCAACCGGCATCGAGTAATCCAGTGTACGTCTATGCTAGTACGTCTCTACTATGCTAAATCTGTCGACTGTGAAAGCCGTACGCTGACTCAGCGGTCATGGTGCTCGGCTGCTGGCCAGAAAGACGCGGGTTCGATCGCGGCCGTGGCGGTCGAATTTTGGTGGAGGCGAAATTCTAGAGGTCTGTGTACTGTTTGAATTAGAGAAAACCTAGCGTCAAAAGCATGCAAACCACGCGGACGAACGACGACGAGCTTGTGTCTGGTCGTCGTCGTTCGTCCGCGTGGTTTGCGTGGTTCTGGCGCTAGGTTTTTTCTAATTAAAGTATGCACCAACTAGCCCAAAAAGAGGTGTTAATGCTGTGTACTGTTCGACGTCAGTGCACGCTAAAGAATCCCGGGTGGTAGAAATTTCCGGTGCCCATCACTAAAGCGTCACTCAAAGCCTGAGTCGCTTTGGGACGTTAACCACCACATGAACAATCTGTCTACTATGAAAGCACGAACTGTTGGGCGAGTTCGTTTTGCGTGATGTACGTGAACCAGGGCAACAGCACACGGCCTAAGAGAGCAGAGGGAAGAGTAGAAACGGACACAACACACTGCAGGCTTTCTACTGTGTGTCACCTCTAAGTGCGTTTCCCTTCCTTCAGTATCCAGTCTGTTGCCGCGGCAAACGACGGCTGACGCAAAATAACGTAATGCGTTATTTTAACGACTGGCGCATCAAATATATCCACCCAACTGCAGTCATATACGGCTACAAAGGAAAGCTATACAGCTTTCTCAGAAACTTCGTAGTGAATGAAAAATTCGTCCTTAATCCGGGGTTCGAACCCGGGACAGCCGCTTCACCAGAGCAGTCGCTCTACCAACTGAGCTAACCGGGACGGCAGGCTCATGGTAGGGGAGAGCGAATTGATCAATAACTCGAAGTGGGAACAGATTCCTGCGCTTGCTGGTGGCTGGTCTAGGTCGTCGGATTCGGTGGCAGTAGAGCGTGGTCACTGCAGTGAGGGAAGGCAGCACGCGGTGTACCGCACGGTTGTCGAGCAGGGTAAGGACCTTCCTCATTTTTTTTTCGCCATGTTATGGTCGAACTCAACAAGCCTTTCGGCAAACAAGTCGCCTGTCATCCACATGCCTTCTTTGAACTTATGCTTAGTGGCACACTCGTCGAAAAAACAAATAAAAGACGCGCATCATTCAGGCCTTCGTGTCATGCATGTGGCGTACGAGAACGTGTCGTCCAAAGCACTGCGCCTTGCGGGTTTGCCCGGTGACAAATGGCGACCACCGGTTGGCGCCGTTCATGTTTGTGCACAGAGGCTAGCTAATGCGAAGCTTTCTGCATTTCAACGCGACACCGTTATCCGGTGTCCCCGTTGTCGGCGTTTTGAGCGAAAATCACGGGAACGTGGCTCTGGCAGGTGGTGCCCACAAAGCAACCTAGGAGGCAGGTGGGCCACCTAAGTCGCGTCACCTTGCGGCGTCATCACAACCTACCCTCCGGATAGTGAGCCAACTGCCCACCGTGGCAGGTGGCAGTTAGATTAATGATTGGTCGGTCGGCAAGAGCAACCTGAGCTACATAAGGCCCACCGCTGGGAGCACCTGCCATCGCAGGACAGTGGCGCATCGCTTAAACGCTGCACCACTGCGCCAGGAAGCGTATGAGGACTCCCAGTGATCTATGAATGTTAAGTAGAGAAGTACCTTCTGCATATATGGGAATTTACGCATCACGCTATTACGCTTTGCGTTACACCCTTAAGACGGAGCCAAAGTGTCCGCTCCATTTCTTTATGTGTAGTAGCGTGACTGTTTTTCAGCATTTATTGTAATGATAGAAAACATAGTTGGGGGTGGTGCTTCGCAAGTACAGCGAGCGTTCCATACACTGGTTAAATTAGCAGACAAAGTCCGCATGAACACAGCACTGCGGAGTCCTGCCGATAAGTGGTACGCCGCCATTCGTAAGCATGGCGCCCGCCGCGTCTGCCAGGTCTCCTGCGCGCCGCAGCTGGACATTGGTGCTGTTTTCATGGTGGGTGGACAGTGTAAAGAAGGCGGCACAAAGACAATACAAGCGCTGACTAGCAACGGAGTTTATTGAAGAACGAAAATCGGTAATATATAGTGAACGCAAAACAATAAAATATAAAAAAAACGTCAAAAGGGGTAAACAACCTATGCCACGTGCAAGTCAAAATATTGAATTTCCGTGTCACTTAATGTCACAGGAGGATTGCTGACGCACTTTTCTCCAAGATAATGAATGTGACATGCTTCCATGATTTCTCGCGTCACCTTGTTGTTATGATAGAACAGCACTGCTGTCTTCTTGTACAGCGGTTCGCGTTTGCATTTTTTGCAGCGAAACTTTGTCCCAGCAGCCGGGACAAAGTTTTTTTTTTGGTTCTCGTTTATGTTCTTTTTCGTGTTTGCACTTACATCTAGCGCGGTGGTGCTGTTTTCTTTCCAGAGATGGAGCCACGAGCCGCGGGGTTACGTAAGGGGAGCGGAGGAACACGTTTCGTAGCGCGCGGCGTTCTGAATGGTTCAGATCGCCGCAGCCTTCAAAGCACTGCAAATGGCTTGTGAGATGGAGCATAGGAGTGTCTCGTTGAGCATACAGCCCCAAGTACGCCCCCTTCCCCCCACGTCAATCAGCGAATTATCTGATAGGGGAAGGAAGGCACGCAGGCAAGTGATCAAACAAAAACAAGAAATAAGAAGGGACCAAATAGACTACTTTGAAGGACACCAGACATTTGGAGCCAGAGGAACAGTTATGATTATTAACGGAGCTAAAATGAATTCAAGATGAAAGAAAGTCTTCTGTCCAATTAAGCACGTCACTGTGAAGATTAAGATTTGTTCGTTTTTGTAATATTATATTATGTGGGACACGGTCAAATGCTTTGAAGAAGTCTACAAACGTAGCATCAATCTCAAAGTTACCGTCTATCGATGAAAGTATGCCATGAATAAACCGCGCAAGTTGCGTTTCACTTATATAATCCTTCCGAAAACCATGCTAGAGCTTATGTATAATGTTACGGCCTTCTAAGAGCACTCAGTACTTACTGAATGGTCTGGGTGTGTTTTATGTGCTCTAATAGCTTGCATATCGTACTTGTTAAGGAAATTTGGCTGTAGTTCAATGGTGAAGACCGGTCGCCAGACTTGAAAATGGGTATGACCTTAGCAACGGGCTGTGGAACAGTGGTTGTTGATAGCGATTGCCAGAAGAGAACGATAATACTGAGCTTATAGCAGGCTCCATATGTTGTTAAATATTTTGTTATTAAACGCCATATGGTATGAACGTGGCGGAAGTTTGCTTAGTAAGGAAAAAATACCAGCTTCATTGACGATTGCTTAAGGCATAGAGTTATTGATGTTATATTTTATGTTTGGGCGTGAGATGTTTTTGTTTTTTTCACGTGTGAAAACAGATACGAAAGTGTTGTTCAGGAAGTCAACGCAGTCCGATTCGGGAACTGCTTCGCTGTCGTTATTTGCATGAAAGACATCAAAACTAGAACGAAGGTTGACTACGTACTAGAATATCTTGAGGGTTAGTTTTAAGCACGGGTGATAAATCGTCCTTGGAAAATTGACGACGCGCAGATATTAGCAGGAACTGATACGCTTTATTGCGCTGTTTATATTTTAGCCGTGGGTACTCCATCATTACCGTTACTCACCAGCGCAAGTGTGGCTTGCTTGGTGCGGCCTCGGATGCCTCATGCGTATACAGTGTGTTACCTTTCTGTAATTAATTAATTACTTTATCAGTCAATCCATCGGTGAACAAATCCGTTGATCGATCTGTCGATAGATTTCGTAATGCAGTGATCGAACGAACGGCTACTTAGTTGCCTCTGCGCTCCTCAAAAACCCCTGTGCTCGCTGACGCGCCGCCGTTGCTCTTCTACAGCCGAGAGAGGTGAGAACAATAGCCAAGCCTGACGTTGCAACGAAAGGGCCAGCAAATGCCGTCGGCATACGAGGCGGAATGTGAACGCCAGAGGTCACTCAGCTTAAGGCGATAGTGTCGAAACGTTTGCTTTTGACCAGCGATAGTTCAGTATCTGGACTTCGCGCCGCTGCTTCCAGTGCTTGTTTCACGCGCACACAGAGGTAGCCCTGCTGCCTGACGGAAACGCAGTGTCAATGCACACCAAGTGATTGACGAGAAGAGACAGGAGCGGGGGGCTCTCGGTCGCGCGAGCTGTCTCTCTGTCGGGTGCCTGTCGCTATCTGTGACGCATGCGAGTCGTGTGAACCTCCGAAGGAGCACGGCTAGTGTCGCAGCGGTGACGTCAACGCGAACGCGTCGACAACGTCAGCGGAGAACCGGCGGTGGCGGAGTCTCGCCGAGCACGTGCACGCGGCGGCGACGACTGCTGTGGCCGCAGCCGCGGAAGCCACGCAGCTGGCCAAACTCCGCCGCATCAACAGCTTCCACGGCCGCAGACGCGCGCGAGCAAGGAAACGAGCTGGATTCGAGGACAGAACACCGCGAACAACGACTCGATAGCGCCGTACTCCGGGAGCGCGCAAGTCTCGTTTGAATTGCGCCAGTCGCGTGAGACCGCCAGTCTTGTGAGACCCCGCAGGAGAAGCAGTCTGATGAGTCGCATGTCTCGTTCACTGTGGACACGCATCTCTGCTTGGGTTACTGGACAGTGCTTCGTCTTCGAGTGAATCGCAGTGTCGTGCATTTTTTGTGGCTGTTTTCTTTTAATCGTGAGAGTCGTGAAGTGCGTGCAACACGAAGAGCGTCGTTGCGGGCTTTCTCTGGATTCTGATTCGGATATCCACGTGCGATGGGGACCTCGCTGGACGTCGCGGCGGCTGCTGACGACGATGGGACGTCGAGTCTCGCGGGAGCACAGACAGCGGGATGCCAGCGCAGGGTTCGCTTGCGGTTTCGCCGCTTCTCGGAGCCCGCAGTACGTATATATGCGTTGAGAACGACGGGGTAGCCGGTTTTCATACGGCCGCAGGGGCGAGTACCCCGCCACTTGCACGGCCCTAGCACCCGAAGCTTTGTCAACAGCTCGTCGATACTTCAGACTACGACTCTTAAAGATTAAAGATCTCCAGAAACAGAGAAGATACCGCGCTGCGTTAGTCTGGCCTATAAGTTCTCCTCGCCCTTAATATGCTCCCGCTTTTTTTTACTCTTGCAATATAAACAGGAGGGCCTGTTTGTACAGCGGCACTCATATTGAGGAAAACCCATAGCGGAGACAGCTAGTCCGTATGCAACGGATAAAGACACGTGCGCCAGGCAGGGCCAAGTATCACATACAGATATGCGTGCCCAGTCATGCTTAAATATACCGAGTGAAGCCGTAACGCTGTTTCATGAAAAGCTTTTCACGCGAGGTAATGTTGACGCGCAACACGTGCGAAGTGCATGCTCAAAGAATGCTTGTGGCAGCATGCATGTGGAAAGCCTCCTAGGTGAAAAAACTGCAACGAGAAATTATGTGGCAGTGTTTAAGAAAGCGCGCACAATGCGCTAACGAAAAAGCGTTGATTTTAAGTATCCGCGCCCGCCAACTCATCAGTAGACGGTATTGTGTAGATGAATAGCACGAAAAGGCGTTTTAATCCAGGACTGCTTTCTGAAGTAAGATATTCTGCATATTCTGTAGTCAAAGATGGGTGCGAATGATGCACAGAAAGAAAAAAATAACTTAAAGACACGAAAGAGA